>JBBPQL010000073.1:0-68447 GCA_038092515.1 Boletus subparvulus
AAACTCTGCTTTATGGTCAACTTATGTTAGTACCCCCAGTTAGTCATGATTAGGGTCAATCAAATAGGAAGTGTACACCACCACTCCAAATGATGTATTCCCAATGTATATAATATCAAAAGAATCAACCATAATCATCAGGAATGCATTTTTTCTGGTTGATTTACATTATCACCCACCAGTCGTTGTATATCATGGTAAATTAAATCAGGCACACTAGCTACCACTACCAATGATGATTCCAAGACGCATAAAATGTAATAGGAGTATAAGACAACAATCAGGAACTCTCCTGTATTTTTTCTGGTTGACTTGGATTATCATCCCCTAGTCAACCATATATTATAAATCAAGGATGTACACCACCACACCAAACGGTATTTCCCCAATGTATACAACATTCCAAGAGTGTTCTACAATCATCAGGAATATTCCTGTATTTTGTTCTGGTCAACTTACATTAGTATCCCCAAGTCAGCCAAGTATTATGGTAATTTAAATCAGGGATGTACACCACAGCTCCAAAGATGTTGGCCCAATATATACAACATCCAAAGAGTGTTTTACAATCATCAGGAATGTTTCTGTATTTCTTCTGGTCGACTTACATTGGTATCCCCCAATCAGCCAAATATTATGGTGATTTAAATCAGGGATGTACACCACAGCTCAAAATGGTATTTTCCCAATGTATACAACAGCCAAGGAGTGTGCTACAATCATTAGGACCTCACCTGTATTTTTTCTGATTGACTTAGATTGTCACCTCCCAGTAAGCCATATGTTATGGTAAATTAAATCAGGCACACTAGCCACCACTCCAAATAGTGTTTTCCTAATGTATACAACATCCTAGAAATATGCTGCAATATCAGGAATGCTCCTGTATTTTATTTTATTGACTTATGACATTATTTCTTCATTATCCTTATATATTTTATAACAGGTTATTCCGACCGCTGTTTTCTGTAAAGTTTAAACTGGGACATCCCAATGGGTCTACCTACATGCTCCAATTTTTATTCGACTCAAAATCTTGTCAGGCATTTGTAATTATAACTATCCACACTCTATGTAGAATGTGTATTTGTTTCCATAGATTGTTTTGGGGGACTTGGCCTCGAAGCATGCATTGGGTACGGCCTTACCTGCATCTGCTTTGAGTCCTGTGCGGAAGATGCTCGTTGCATCATCTTGGATCGCCTTTCAACGACAATGAGCTAGAACACATAAGAAGTAAGTAAATGTGAGACTCACTGATACAGTCATGAGGACTATCCGTCGAAGATGAGGTTGTATGCTGTGTCCATAAAGTGCTGTCCATCAGCCAGATTGGCTCTCAGCCTTGCCAATGTACAGGAGGATGTCGAAAGAAGAAGGGATCAGAAATCGTTCCATCTTGCTTTGCCACTGGTCCTTGAGGTTAACTGGACAAACAATGATGTGAGGGAGATCAGGGATATTCCCTTCCTTTCCTGCGAACTTATGTCCTCTGCAATCATCGTGTTAAGTAAATAGTAACAGGATTAGAAATGACTCACCAAAGTGATCAGGGAATCCTTTATTCTGCTCATAGTACTCCTTGTACCATGCTAGACAGGTAATTGCCCCGAGTACTTGTAATGTTTTGCCAAGCCCAACACCATCCATCAACAGGACAGGCTTGCCTTCGAAAGCGTGCTCGAGCATCCAAAAGACACCACTAATTGATGCCAATGGGGGCCTCAACTGCTGACGAGGTGACGCGGGGTTTTCCAACCATTTGCGACCTTCTTTGCTCCATGGACTGATTTGGGCGTCGGGGTCTGTCCATTCCTGAAAATATGGAAGATGTTGGTTTTGTATGCCGAGGAGTTTCCAGAGCTGGTCCTCACTACACTGGGTGAGGGCTTCAACACCTTCCTTCCAATCATTGATGTTGATTGGGGCATCAAGGTCAAAATCCAGAGATTCGCTGGTATCGGCCATGACATTCTTGAGAGATGTGCAAATGAGAGCATTGATTGTTCGCACTTTGTCCTTGGGGGCGAGCTTGTCCAGCGTGTCGCATAGGACCTTGGGTAGTTCTACAGATATTATATGGATTTGCAATGAGGCAGGACATAACAGTAGTTACTCACTAATATAATCCTCCAAGGAGGAATCATTGCAGATGGCAGTGAGCATGCTTTCGAGGTGGCAAGCATGACCGTCGAGTTCGGCTTTCGCTAGATTGTCCTTGTATTTCGCAAGAACCACAGTAACATGTCAAATACAAGTCAGGAAGGTTGAGATATCCAATGCCTTGGGTTTGGCATCTTCGGCAGTAGGGTATAAGGATACAAACTGTTAGTGAACGAGGAGCGATGAGCGATTTATTAGAATATGTACTGATCCACAGAGTCTCAATTTCGTCCTGCTCCCTTTCAAGCTTGTTGATCTCGCGAGAATTAGATTTCCGGTAGTGGTTCCAGGTGATACTGACGAGGATGTCGATGAACTTACGAACATCGGGAATAACGATATCACTGCCATTGAGGAAGCCCTCATCGCTGATAAGTTGATTGGTGAGTGCAACCTTAGCATCCACAAGCTGAGAATCTTCCAGGCTCGGTAACTATCGCCAAGATTGAATCAATAGCAAAAACAGAATGTAAGCATAGTACTTCCCTTATGTTCCCAATGGATGGCCATAACATCATAAGGAAAATGGTTTGCTGCAATGAGGACTTCGTCAATCGCTTTGTTAAGATTCCATTTTTTCAAGCCAGCCTTCACCCAATCCTTCCAGGCGGTCTGACCAGAAGAGTCATTGTCAGCCTGATGTTTAACAACATACCCATCTTGTTCATCAGGATCATGTCACCAAACATTATCTGCGAAGGTTTTGACGGCTTGCGTGGTCTTGACGGTCCACTTGGGAACATTGGAGGACATGGTGTCAGGGTTGCTGTCTGGATTTGTGAACCATGGAGGGCCATAAATCTTTGTGATCGCCTGCCATGGAATTGCTGTCCAGGGGAGTCCGGTATTGCCAAGGATGAGTAATGCAGAATAGAAGGATTGTGTGGGCATAATGAAGTTGAATCAGATAATGGATTGCTATGAATAGCACAATGTGGCCATCCTGGGACGGCTGCCACGACGCGAGTCAGTACATGATGTAAGCATCATCACAAGGCGTACAACTCATCTCACAATTATGTTTTGCGAATGTTTCACTGACTCCATTCTAGCTTTCCTTGCGTGATCGTGCCTCATGCTCTTGGCATTGCGGGTGTTTTGCTTCGATTTTGTTTCTACTTCAACGTTGTCACACTTGCAGCTTGCCAACTCTCTCGCAGTTTGTGTGCTTGCATTTTCTCCCCTTGTCGTGAGTTTCTCATCTGTTTGTGCCGAGTTGTGCTCTCCTATCTCTATCGATAATATTCCTGGCCGACGATACGAACTATGGTCCTCTTTCAGCTCCTTGCACACCTTCAGGTTCAAGGTCTTGTTAGACAGCTGGATCAGACAGCTGGAGTCCAATGTCAGAAACTATATTATGATGCTATGAAGCGCTAGGGACATACCTGGAGTCCAATGTCAGAAACTGAAGAGAACAGACATTGGACTCGCAGGCTCTATGGAACAATGCAATAACAATGATACATAACAACAATGCGCCACAATGTGGCTGACACAATTAGTGCACAATTACCATACTCAACACTCCCCCCTGATTGCGCAAGTCTGCAAACCAGCTAGCTGCCTCTGAATGCGCCCAATCCCATTTCCTTACAAAATTGCTCCACCTTGAGGCGAGGCAATTCCTTGGTGAGCAGATCAGCAGTCATGTCACCAGTGGGCACATAAGTGGGCAAAATGGTGCCTTGGTCGACAATATCTTGCAGCCAGAACCAGGAGAGGTCGAGCTGCTTCATCCAACCATGGTGTTCAGGGTGCTTGGCTACCTGGATGGTGGACTGGTTGTCCATGTACAACAGAGAGGGAGCAGTCATAGGAAAACCAAGTTCCTGCAGCATCTTGTGCATCCAAACGATTTCCTTGCCTGCCTCACAAGCGGCCATGTACTCAGCTTCAGTGGTGGACAGAGTGATAATAGATTGACGCTTGGACATCCAGGAAATGACGCCAGTACCTATCTTGACAATGTAGGTACCAGTGGAACGACCAGTGTCCTTGCAACCTCCATGGTTGGCATCTAAGTAGGTGGTGAAGAGCTGTGGTATCGATGGATCTGGGAAATAAGTGATGGCATAGTCCATGGTGCCCTTGATGTACTGGAATAAATGCTTGATCGTGTTCCAATGGGCTACACCTGGGTCCGAAGTAAAAGAGGTGAGCTGGCCAACTGTGTATGCGATGTCAGGATGAGTCGTGCAGGAGATATACTGAAGGGAGCCAATGGCACCTCCATAGTTGATGGATTGCATGAATGCGTGCTCCTCAGCGGTCCTGGGGCTCTGCTCACAAGATCGACATAGGGTGTCATAGGCATTGAAACTGGCTTAGAATCAGCCATACCATAGCATGAAAGCATCTCAGTACAATACTGTGGTTGGGAGATGGTTAGAGAGCGATTGAAATGGTTGTGATCGATTTTGATGCCTAACAGCTCAGTGGTAGGCCAAAGATCACATAGTTTGAAGTGTCCACACCAATCAGCAATTGCTTGCTTAATCGCTGGCAAAGACTTCGATGCAAAGGTCATGTCATCCACAAAGACAGGTAGGATGATGTGAACATCACCTTGGATGAAGATATACACAGCCCCGTCTGAATATGTCTGTTTGAAGCCCATAGACTCGAGAGCAGTGCGCATCTTGTGATTCCAGCGATTTCCGCCTTGTTTGGTGCCATAAAGCGACTTCTTCAGCAAGCAGACTAACTCCTTTGCATCACCTTCCGCAAAACCCTCTGGTTGCTCCATATAAACATCGCGGTCCATGTTGCCATTCAGATAGGCATTAGAGACGTCGACTGACCAGAGATGGAGGTCATGTAGGGCTGCCAGAGCCAGGATGATGTGAAGGGTTGGAAGACGGACAGTGGGTGCAAAGACCTCGAGATACTCAAAGCCTGGACGTTGAGAGAATCCCTGAGCCACAAGACGACCCTTGTAATGCTCGAACGAGCCATCAGCACAATATTTCTGGGTAAACACCCATCTCGAACCAATAACTGGTCGGTTCTTGGGGCGAGGCACCAGAATCCATGTACCATTGGACTTGTGTGCGTCCAATTTGGCCAAAGCAGCCTTTTTCCACTCCAAAGCATCAGTCATGCACTGGGCATCTGCGAATGACCTAGGATGAGTTGAACTAGCAGCCAGAGATTGGGCAATATCCGCTTCTTCTTCGTCAGAGTCATCCAGATTGCCAGCCAGTTGGGCAGGACTCAGTTTCCACCATTCACGAGGTGGTTGACAATTCCTGATAGGCAGTCAAGCCCCAATACCAACAGGACTGGATGCTCTGGCAGGTGCTGGTGGCGGAGTGGCAGGTGGGGCAGGTGCAAGCGGTGCTGGTGCAAGAGATCCTGGCTCATTGATGTCCTCATCAGCTAGCTTCCCCAGAGAAGGCGGTATCTCTGCAGCAGCAGGTGGCTCATCTTCATCAACATCACCTGGTAGATCAAGTGTGATGTAGGGGACTACAGGGACTGTAGTCGGGGTCACAACAGCAACAGATGGGCATTCATTGAAATCAGTGCATTCTGAGATCACTGTGCACTTCATGGTGGGATTGTAAAACTTCCACCCCTTGTAACCATCCGGGTATCTGATGAAGATGCACTTCTCATAGTGTGGGCGCAGTGCAAGACACTTGTCCTTCTGTACATGCACATAGGCAGTGCAGCCCCAGACTCGCAGATGCAAAACATCCGATTTGGCACGGATAGGCAGCACAAAGCGATATCTCAAGTAGTCATCGATGAATGTGACCCAATAGCGGAATCCAGAGAATGAGTGATAGGGAACTTCATGTACATCAGAATGGACCAGCTCCAGGGGGCAAGAAGCACACCAGGAGGTACTTGGGAAAGGGTTTGCGTGCATCTTGCCAGCAAGGCATGGCTCACAGACTGGATCTGGTGTGGTTTTGATGTCAAGTTTCATGCCAGTGACCAGATTGCGCTTAATAAGTGCTTTCACATCAGTCAGGTTGTGATGGGCGAGTCTGCGATGCCAGAGCGACAAGTCGAGTGGGAGAGTGGTCGCTGGGTTCGCAAACTCTGTAATCGCCTCTGTCACACCATCCAGGAATGCAGTGTTGTGATCATTGATGGGGGCAATGAAGAGTGGTGGTCCAGCAGAGCGAGCAAAAGACATGTGGGTTGCATTGATATTCATAATGAAGAATGAGCAACGAGTTGGGTACAGGACAGCCAGGAGATTATTGTGGAGGTGGGGAACATGTAGGACATTAGAGAACTCCACTGCTCTCCCCCTCTTTTCCTCCAGATTTGAATGGAACACAACTGATCCTACCCCAGCTGAGTAGACGACAGTATTGTCAGCGAGTTTAATGGGAACACGTTTGGGGGTGTAGTTGCACAGCCAATGACGATGAGGCATCATATGAGAAGTGGCTCCTATGTCTGCATTCCAATCGACATCAGCATCGAGTTGGAGTGGCGAGAGGGGATCAGAGGGATCAATTGAATGGAAACTTGCATTTCCAGCGTGTTCCACCACATCCTGAGTGGCCACATTGGCAGTATCTGTTGTCGATGTTGTCAATGGTGTTGTTGGAGTAGCAGAGGTGATATTGGCCTGGTTGGGCCGCCTCCCAGAGCGTTTCAAAGACTTGTAGTTATCTTTGGCTCATTGCAGTGCATAGCACTTGCATTGGCAGTGTCCGGCCTTGTCACAGAATGCGCAGGACGAAGCCAGGTTGCAGCAACATGTAGAGGTGGATGTGGACAGTGCAGAGGATGCAGAGGGATCAGGGCAAGGGCGATGATTCATCTCTTTGGTTTGAAACGATGCTTTGACCTTGTCCTTGTCAAGATCAGTGAGGAGGGCAAGCGGTGAGGTGAAATGCTTGTATTCATCGCCCAGCGCATGCATCATAGCCATACAACTCAGTTCATCATCCGAAGTCTTCAAAGTGAAGGTACTTGGGCGCAGTTGCTGAATGCTGGCCATGGCCTGCTTGACTCGAGCACTAAGGGCTGGTAGGGACTCTTCAGGCCGCTTTCTGATGGTGAAGAACTCCGTCATAAGCGACGAAGCGAGTGCTGGCCTTCTGCTGCACATAGAGCGTCTCCAGTGCCTTCCAAGCAGCAGTGGGGTCGTCCTGTTGAGTTCGGATGTGTTTTTGTTGGTCTGGCATCAGATTGAGCATCAGCTCTCCCACAGCACGGTCCTGTTTGATGTCCCAGGCCTACTGTTCTTTGGCTGGTGTGCTGGGGTGTGTCTCTTTGCCATCTACGAGTTGCCACAGGCCTTTGGAGCGCAGGAGGGCCTTCATCTCTTCGCTCCAGGTAGTGTAGTTGTTGCCATTGAGAGGCTGAATGTGGTGATTGTGTTGCTCAGAGGCCATGGATAGGAATGGGGGTGAAATGAAGCGTCCAGAACGTGGATGTAGCGGAGTTTTGAATTGGGGAAAATAAAGTCACCTACAATGCGAGTCTAAAGCGAGAGTTTAGGGCACAGGGCTCATAACCTGTTAGACAGCTGGATCAGACAGCTGGAGTCCAATGTCAGAAACTGAAGAGAACAGACATTGGACTCGCAGGCTTTATGGAATAACGCAATAACAATGATACATAACAACAATGCACCACAATGTGGCTGAGCCAATTAGTGCACAATTACCATACTCAACAAGAACTGGCTAGAAAGGAGGTTGAAGTGCAGCCTCTGTGGCCCACCAGGCAGAGTTTGAAAGAGGTGGCTGGTGAGGCAGGATGCTCCCTGGAGGCTGACTAGACCAATTAGTCTTGTGTAAACAAGCTTTAAACCCAATCTATCAGAGAAATGAGTCTCACAGAGATGTCGCAAAGGAGCAGCTCTCATTATGTATGTTCCCATAAAATAAGAATCAATGCAGACAATGCCCAATTTTGACAGCAAATATCCTTAAAAAATCAGTAATGTCAGAAACACCTCAAAGTGCAATTCGTAATCAAAGTTAATTTCAGTTGTGTCTCAGCGACACAAGTATCACAGAAAGTCGCAATGCAGCTGCTCATGTGTGATGCTTTCATTTTTGGATTCATGGTACAGACAAGTTTCACGGAGATGTCAGGAGAGGGATTGAGGGACAAAGCATCTTGACAAGATTGCAAAATGGAAACCTCCAGCAAAGCTGGCATAATTTGAGCAGATCTGGGTCACAAAATCAAATATAGTACTGTTTACAAGTATTTTGAATCTGCAATGGAAGTCAGTTGTCATAGACCTTGCTTTGCAAGCAAGGTAATTCTTTACATTCCCTTACCTTTCAATCTCGTTACACTGAGGGAAGTACAGTGACTCCAAAAACCTTTTTCCTACTAATCTCAACAGTGGTGCACTGCATGCACCACCAAACACCGTGGGAATTTCTCTTAGCTTTGATAGAGTTCTAAATAGTACATACTCTTGGCTACAAAATCACCCCCTAGGCCGTGTGATTTGGTTCACAGGCTGCTGATATATGGCCAACCCAAAACAGTAATACCATGGAAAGGGTTTTTTCACTTTTGAAATGAAAAGGGTATTTGGATATTATCAGTACTTGCTGGTATACATAGCCTCCTTTTGCTCCAAGCACTGCCTGAATCTATTGAGCATGGTAATTGTGCACTAATTGTGTCAGCCACATGTGGCACATTGTTGTTATATATTGTTGTTATTGCATCATTCCATAGAGCCTGTGAGTCCAATGTCAGTACCCTTCAGTTTCTGACATTGGATTCTAGCTGTCTGATCCAGCTGTCTACCAGAATCATCCTAGGCATGCTTTCAATCAACTTCTGTGTGTGAAGACATGGTCCTGTCATGCATGGTGCCTGCATGACCAGGCCATGATGGGGAGACTGGGAAGACTATAATAGCACAGGCAGTGATGGAAACCATGACAGGTGTAATGACCCTTGCTTGACTCTCAAGCATAAGTGACGGATCGATGGCCCCTAGAGACCCATCCCCCTTCCAGTACTCTCAGCCAACGATCAGCCATGGCTGTGGCAAAGGCCAAGATCAAAGGTTGGTCATGGAGAGAGGGCCACACAGCCCCCCCCAATGGCTGCTTGGTAGTTGGTTGGTGCCACTGGTAACCTTCCATTCCTTCTGTTCCCCTGTCCCAAAAAGGCAACTGCCAGCACGGCTGCCATCGATGGTATTGAGGGTTTGACAATGCTGACAGCTGTGTCTTCCAACAGCCAAGTCTGTTCCCAGTCAACTGTCATCAAGACATTGGCATGATCTGAGTCGCACCCTGATTGTATGACCTTGAAACATATTTGACACAGCTGGGCCCCTATGCCTGGTTTGCCTTCATGTTTGGACTCCTCATCCTCTTTGCCATCCTCCTTGTACTGTGAGTGCTCCTCCAAGTTGTGTCTTGGTCGTTTTGAATGCTGACCCTGGTCTTGTGGCAGACTGTGGCTATATGGCTGGTACTGGCTCAAATAGAGGTGAAGGGAGCAAGCTCAAAGGGCAAGGACAGAATTTGCCTGATGGTGTACCTCCTTGCTGTTGGAAATGCCCACTGACCCTTTTGCTGCTGCTGACATTGAAGTTGCTCACCACCACCTCGTCTTATGCTCACTCAAGAACACCTACACCACAAGCCTGAACACAGACTCAACCTTGAACACTGCCACATCCAGGACTTAGCCCATCCAGGGAAGCTGATTGCCAGGCCCTCAAGCAAGAGCCCTCTGGGTTCACAGTGGCCTTGAATGTATTGGTGAACACCCTTATCATCGCTCCACGGGTGACGTGGCACACTTTCCTTTTCCAACCCCTGGCACTCTGAATGAGAATGGAGAGTATGAGGCCCAGCAATTCCAGATGTGAGTCCCCTTGTCTGTCACTTGTTCCCTGTCCAGGTGTGTTTACTGGATGGTCCCCCACCTCCCTCTTTCCCCTAGCGACAACCAGAAGAACTTGTTCCTCAAGGAGCACTGCCAGCAGTTCAGACTGCTCAAAACCAGATGCAAGGATGACCTCCTCAAGCGACTGAAGATGTTCAGCATGGGGGGACAGCCCCACTGGAAGGCGATGTAAGTTCATTCTCCTCTTGCCTGAGTGGTTTGCATTTGACTCGTTCTGCTGGTCACTGCTTATTCTTGCCATCGCACAATGGTCACAGCCTCCAGCTGCAGCTGCAGCACATCCACCATGGCTCTCAATCCTCTGCCACTCATGAGGCCTTCATTGGCACCACCACCTCCTCCTTGTCGGGTCAGCTACATGGCCATCACATCAAGCTGTTGGAGAAATGATGTGCTGCCATGCTTGTGCAACCATCAGGGGACCACAACAACACCAACCTGAGGGACACCCACACTGTCCAGCAAGTCAATGCTCTGATGCCATTGGTGAGCCCCATCTCCCCATTTCCCAAGTCCAACTCGCTCACTGGCATTGTCGACATGGCAGACTGTCTGGCTTGTCCAACAGCATCCCTACAGGGCAGCGACCCCCCCCATGGATTCCTTGCCACCCAGTGCTATTAGTAGCATGATGATGGCTGCTCCCAAATCCAGTGGTCATGGTACTCTTGGTCACCCTGGGCCATGGGCCACTACTCCAAGTCAGCCACCAGTACCCCCCTCTGAGTCCACACTGGTTCTACTGTGCTTTGTTCATAATGGGAATACACTACTCTTTCATGTTCACAAGATTCCGAATGTGCCTGCTTTTCACCTCCAGCCAGGCATGGAGGGGATCCTCAACCTCAATGCCAGGTGGGATAATCACTCCAGCCATTGGAGTGGCAAGTCCTGCCTCCTCATCAAGGGGCTCCTGATCCCACAATACTACTGGCAGGAAATATACAGCCACCAGCTTCCCAACCAATAGTGGAAGATCAAAAGCCAGTGGGGTCATTGCAAGATAAGCACATGAACACCTTTTCACTCTTGTTCTCATCCCTGGCATACAGACTGTGGTCAACCAGTTTCAACAGGAAACTGAAGCCAACTTTTGCACCACCTTTTGCAATGCCAATTGTTATAGGCTCTCCATGGAGGCAATCTGTGCATGCATCCAGCAAGACAGGGCTGAGGAAGACAGAGTGCTCACTGCCCAAACCAAGGAGGGCCTTGGTGGAGTTATTACCACATATCAAAAAGGTTCTTCTGTCTTTACACCCAACAATCCCAGGGTCATTGCCTGCAAGGCAAGAGCCCAGGGGTTTTGTCTACCCCCTTTTCCCCCTTCCCCTTCAATGCCAATCCCTGATGTGCCTTAGGCTGGCCTGGGGGCAGTGCATCCTTGTAGTTAATCATTTACATCCATCCTTTTTTGGTTGGATCTCTCTTCATCTTCAGCCTGAATGTGTAGTACATATGTATTTATCTAGACTTGACTTGCATACATACTCCATCCCAATCAAATGATCTCCAATACCTTCTTATATCTAAGTTAAGACTTGTCTGTGACAGAACTCCTAGAACTGTGATCTTGTACTCAGTGGTGACATGCTTGTATTGGCCATTTGACCACCACTACTAGAGCAAGAGCATACTGAATGGACACCTGAGGTGAGAAACCAGCTGCAATGCCTGTATAGAGGTGCCCACTCAAGCTGGCGATGGCACTCAGCCTGTTATGCGAGATGTAATCTTGTATGTTGAGGCGAAACATGGTTGTCTCAAGGGAGGTATTCACAAAGAAATACTATGTCCTTGAGTTACAACAAGAGAGAGAAAGACCAAGTTGAAAGGACTTCAAGTGACTAAGGTCAAAGCTGATTGCTTTGGACTCAAGAGGACACTAGATTGCATAGATCAAGAATGAAGTACAGAGTACATGCAGCTGCCTACTTATACCAGAAGACATGTAAGCATAGAAGGTTATGGAATGAGTAAGAATTCGATGAGTAAAAGGGAACACATAACCGATATGAGAGAATCGGTTAGAATGACGAATGCTGTCCAAAGATAAGAACAAGCTAGTAAGCAAGGATGAGTAATAAGGAAATCCCTCTTCTGGTGATAAGGAAAGAGAATGGTGTGAGGTGTTACAGTTCAATGAGAGAAATGTTCAAGGAATCAAAGAGAAGTAAACAATGAATCCAGTCATAGGAAAACATACCAAAGAGATGATGAGTTTGGCGATGAAAGGAAAAGAGAAAGATACTGCTAGAGAGGAGACAAATTATAACATTACCCTCTTCATACAATTGAACCCCAGGTTCAATCAAAACTCCACTAGGAAGATCACTATCCAGATGAAGTGGAAGGCTGAAAGATATGGGTAGCCTGTTCTGGGAAAAGAATGTTAACTGGACAGTCGTCAGTGACATGACCTCCTTGATTGCACATGTTACAAATTCTAGTAGGGCAGAACCAGTCACTATGTCCCCAACGACTGCAAAAGTCAAATTGGATAGACAAACAAGTGGTCTGAGGATATCCGAGGGCGGAAAGATGACAGTGGGGACAGACATAATGGAGACAGTCTTCTTGATAGTGACCTCAGCCAAGACACTGAAAGGTCATGTTGTTTCATTGTCATGGTGAGGAAGACCCATCGAAAGGTAGGATATACTTGATGTAATCACAGCGGGGAAGTAGACAGTGAAAAAGAAAAAGAAGAGATTGAGGATGAAAGAAATGGCATAGTGAGCAGGAAACAAGACAAAGTTCATTCGCTAGAGGGGTACTTCATGAAGAGACACCACTTCCTAGAAAGAAGAGAATGAGGAGAATGAAAAACTTAAGTGATTCTGTGAGTCCTTTTGTACTCCAGGAGGTGTGTGGGAGCATGACGGAGATTACTTTCAGGTTCCCAAGTGTTTTCAGAGGAAGGATAACCCTTCCATGTGGTCAGGTACAGTCTTCGGCCAGAGGTTATGAGAAACAATGTGATCCACTTCGTATTCTTCTTCAGCATCAATTAGATCAGGTGGAGGTTGGGAAAAGGAAGAACCACATGCTTCAGTTTGGCAATAAGAAGATAGCAGGGTGGCATGGAAGACATCATGAATCTTCCATGTGGAAGGAAGGTGGAGTCTGTACATATACTAGGGGAGATAGTACCTGAGCAATCTCAAAAGGTCCATGGCATTTGGGTGCAAGTTTCCTGGAAGTGTTACAATTTGTCTCCTTACTCATGGTATCTTCTTGTTCTCTTTCTTGCGTCGCACTCATATCCTTTTTGGTATGTGTTCTTATGACTGGATTCATTGTTTAATCCTCTTGAGTTCATCTAACTCTTCGTTTATCGAACTCTAACCCTACACCGTTCTTCTTCCACTACTACCGGACAGGGATTACCTTTTACTCATTCTTGCTTACTCTTTTGACTCTTATCTGTGGACAGCATCGCCTTCTAACCGATTCTATTGTATCGGTTATGTGTTCTTTTTTACTCATACAGTTCTCCCTTGTTCTATGACGTTCTACGCTTACACGTCGCATAGTATAAGTAGTCTGCCGCTTGTACTATATTCTCTATTCTTGATCTGCACAATTTAGTGTACACTTGAGTCCACAAGTATTCGGCTTGTGACCTTCGAAACACCAGACCTTCGACATTCGTATCTCTAGTCTTATCAAGGACGTTGCATCTCTTCGTGAGAACCTCCCTTGAAACGACTTGGTTCTGCTCGACCTACAAGCGTATGTCTCGCGTAACAGGAAGGGTAAGGTATTCGGAGATTGGTGGCTTCCAACCATACCTTATCTCCAACCTTCCATGGAGAGAATTTTCTAGAAGGTCATTCTATCATGATCTGTCAAGTGGATTCATGTACTGCTAAAGCTTCTTTTCTGGCAGTGTCCAGGGAAGAGAGACGACTTTCAAGGCAGGGATAAAGGTTTTCCCACGTGAAGGATATGCACAAGGATCATACCCAAAGAGTAGAGAGAAGGGGGAGACTTTGGTTGAGCTATGGGGAACTGAGTTATGTTGGAATTCAGTGGAAGTGAGGAACTTAGACCATTGGTGAGGGTTATTGGCACAAAAGTTCTGAAGATAAGTCTCGACTTCTTGATTAGTTCATTCAGTTTGTCCATCTGTTTGAGGGTGATATATGGTGGAGAGGCGAACATCATATTTAAGAATTTGAGCAAGTTCTCTGGTAAAGGCAGAGGTGAATTGGGGGCCATGGTCAGAGATAATGGTGTCATGAAGTCCGAAGCATTTGAATACATGACCAAAAAAGAGTTGGGTGATCCCATTTGCATCAATAGCCTTGGAGCAAGGGGTTAGAATTACCCCCTTCACAAGACCATGGTTGACCATGACCATCAATGAGTCGAAAGAGGAAGGTCCATGATAAGATCAACTGAGAGTTGTTTGAATGGAAGCAAAGAGGCAGACTTGATAGGTGAGAGTGGTGGGGTGACAGGATGTGTGCAGGCCTTGTTTTGTTGGCAAACAGAGCAACCAGCAACAAAGTTGTTGACAAACACACAGAGACCAGGCCACCAGAAGTCACATTCGATGACAGCCTTAGTGTGGAAATGCCCAAGATGACCAGAGAGGGGAGACAAATGGATGGAATGCAGTAAAGAGGAGTGAGCCGACAGTGGAACATACATGCATTCCTTGTAATACAAATGGCCATTGTCAAAGGTCCAGTCAGAGAGGGAGGAATGAGGAAAGAGGAGAGTGTCATCAGACAGATTTTGGATGGCTTGAAGGATGAGGGGATCAGTCAAGGAGGAAGATTGGATGTGGCAGGTGAGGGTGAGGTCCAGGGCATTGATGACAGCAGGTAAAGGGACAATGGCAATGTCAGCGTTATCCGAGGAGGTCTCAATGTGTTCTTGATGAGAGAGGGCGTCTGCTGGGGCAAGTTTCATGCCAGGGAGAACTTTCCAGACAAGATGGAAATCTTGAAGAAAGAGGGACCAGTGTGCTTGTCATCAGGATAACTTGTGAGGGTCCTTGATATACGACAGGTTCTTATGGTCTGTAATAATGGTGACCGGGTAAGATGTCCCTTGAACATATTGTCACCATTCAGTAAGAGCAAGGATAACAGCAAGGAGTTCATGATCATAAATGTCATAATTATGCTTGGCTGGGAGGAAGGTTCAAGAGAAGTAAGCACAGGGATGGAGGTTGTCATTGGTATTGGCTTGGAGAAGAATAGCACCTGCAGAAAACAAGGAGGTGTTGGTCATGATTGAGAAGGGTTGCATAACATCAGGAATGGAGAGAACAGGTCCTGAGGGGAAGGCATTCTTGAGGCTTTCGAATGCACATTGTTGGAGAGAGGTCCAAGCCCAAGGTTGGTCTTTCCTGGTGAGGAAATTGAGCAGGGTGATGACATGAGAGACATTTGAGATGAATTTGTGATAAAAGTTTGCAAACCCCCAAAAAGAGCGAACACCCTTGACAGAGGCAGGGGGTTTCCATTCCTTGATGGCGGAGAGTTTGACAGAGTCCATTTTGATCTTTCCTTGACCGATAATCATGCCAAGGAATTCTATGTGGGGTGCATCAAAGATGCATTTGAAAAGTTTAAGGGATAGACCATGTTCCCTGAGGCAAAGTAGAATACATTCAATAAGTACATTCATGATGTAGTGTTAGGTCTCCTTGGGTGTGAATGCCTAAGTCATCCATGTAGATCTTTAGCCATTGTTCCGCAATCATATCTGCGAAGATGTGGTTCATGAAAGATTGGAAGGTGGGTGGTCCATTGCAAAATTCGAAGAACATGACCGTTTGTTTGAAAAGACCAAAAGGAGTGATGAATGTGCCTTTCCATTGATCCTCTTCCTGAATGCAAATATTGTTGAACCTCCATCTGACATAGAACTTAGTAAAGAACATGGAGTCCTTCATGTCATCAATCAATTCAGGGATGAGAGGTAGGGGGTATGCATTGTGAATAGTATGGGAATTCAAGTATTGGTAGTCTTGATAAGGGTGAAGAGAACCATCTTTCTTAGCAACAAAGAAGGAAGGGGCAGCTTGAGGAGACTTAGACAGGATGATCCATCCAGTCTTAAGGTGTTCATCGATGAGAGCTTTACAAGCCTCTTGTTCTTTAGGATTGAGGGGGTATACCTTAGCGATTTTGGGAATGAACAATGGTTTAAGATCAATAGTGTGATCATACAATCTATGAGGGGGGAGACGGTCATGGGCTTTCTCAGAGAATACATCTTCAAGATCTTAGCACCATTCAGGGATCATCTGATTGGGGGTCTTGGCAGCTTGAGCTAATTTGGTGGATAGGGTGATCTTGTTGAGGTGCTCGCAATAAGGGCTCATCTGAGGGAGGTACTCATGAAGAGATGCATCATTCTCAGACAAATATCTCTGGGAGTGAAGTCGAGAGAGCTCCATGTCTGTGTCGAGTTCGAGCCACCTAAGTGAGTATCATTGAGAGGTAAGGTCATTGATACTGTCTGGAGTGGAGGGATTAGAGAAAGACAGAGTGTTACTTTTCCAGTCGATGTGGGGGTTCCTGGACTTTAACCAGGGCATTTCTAGAATGATTTGTTTGCATCCCAGGCTAACAACCATGAGATCTATGTCTTCGGAATCATGAGGTACGATCAAGCAAGTGTGCACTTTCCAAAGGATTGTACCACGTTGGTTAGCAGTACCATCTACATTGAAAGTGTGGATAGGTTGAGGGAGTTTCTGTTGAGCATGCTAATTGTGCACTAATTGTTCTCAGCCACATTGTGGCACCTTATTGTTATGTATCGTTGTTATTGCATTGTCCCATAGAGCCTGTGAGTTCAATGTCAGTTCCCTTCAGTTTCTGACATTGGACTCCAGGTACATATGTCCCTAGTGCTTTGTAGCATCAAAATATCAGTTTCTGACATTGGACTCCAGCTGTCTGATCCAGCTGTTTAACATAACTGTACAGAATCTGATGACTGTATCATATCCTCCTTTGGACTTATTTGGACATAATTATTATTAGTGAGTCTCTTAACAACACTATACAGTATACAATGCCAGTGTGGAGCTGTACAGAAGTGACAGGATTTCTGGCTCTGTACAGAGACATACAATGGTGGTGCGGACCGTGGCTCTATTCTGCTCCAAACCATACAGTATTGTAAGCTCTATATTATACTGTGGTATAATGAATGCACTGGTTCTTGATCAAAAAGAATGTATTGCAATTAACTATGACAAATATATGACACCACAAACCCATGACATGACAAACCCACCACACAACAGAAACACATGACAACCCCTCAATAAGACTTGACACCAGAATGAAGACTAGTGATTGCAAGTCCAGTCTGGTCTGATTTTTGATGCCTTTTTTGGAAAGACCAGACTGTTGATACCAGCATGTACTAGTAGAGGTTGACTAGTGACTCAACATACATACCTGTTAAGATCAGACCAACTCTGAGAAACTCTGGACTACTGGAGTTCTTAACTATGGGACTTAGCTTCACCATGTGTGGTGCACGATTGTTGTATGTCCTGTCCTGGAATTGTTGAATGGAGGTTTGGAGGTTCGCCCAAGGAATGTGAGGCTTAGTGATGTGCTAACCTGCAGGTGAATGAGAGGGTGGAAGTCATCAAGACTTTCAGACAAGAGTTGAGTCTAAGATGATACTTGAACTGAACCATACATAAGGTAATAATCCATACAGTTTATATAGTACTAAGGTACTACTGTGGAGGCCATACTTAGAGTGGTGCTATGGAGCCAGACTGTGGAACTGTCATGGGCAATACTAAGTAGCAAGAACACATAGTACTCAAGCAGATATAGAATGGAGATGTTAAGACCATGCAAACTCCTTGCGGGAACTCCGGAAACTCTGGAGTTGGTCAGAGTTGGTTGGGACTTGGCCTTAGCTTATGTGCTATGCCCTTGCTGTTAGTTGGGTCCCAGAGAAGCGGAGCAGATCAGAGTAACTCAGAGACGTTGGTAATGTCGATGAGCTCAAGATAGACAACAACAACAACAACAACAAGGGTAATGCTGAAGTCTGAAGCCTAGATCAGATGAGGGGACAGACAGTGTCAGACAGAAAGTGTTTATCTAAGTCAATATTCAGACTGATGTACATGAGTATAGTAAGTACAGATTATATACTACTGGAGTATACTGCAGAGTCCTGAAGCAGTGCAGTGCTCCGGAGGTACAAAGGTACTGAGCTGCGGAAACACTGGGTTGGAGTAATCTCTGAGGCAAGAGAAATATCCAGGATGTAGTACAGGATTAGAGGAACAAATGTAGAGGAACTAAAGAAGATAGTACACTGGATACTAATGGAGATTTACCAAGTTCAGAGGTGTGGAGGTGCGGAGATGTCCCAGAGGACCAGATTTGAATGAGATGAAATCATGGATATGACAGGAGAGATGGATATGGAAACATAGTCCAAGACTGAAAGTCTGGACTTGGACTTGGAGAAATCTGACCCCATGCAGTAGCTTTTTCGCTGAATGACCAGCCAGCCTAGTATTGCTGCAGCTTGGCTAGTCAAGAGTTGACTTCAGCTCCAATCAGCTTAAGCATCAGTTTGGTCATACATGGCATTGAGGCTGATCATATCAGCCTGGCTCTGTTTGGCTAGCCATCTAAGTTGGCTCTGAGCTGAAAACTATAATTAATCAGCTCCAGCTGACTCTAAGTCAATCAAAGTTGATTGTAGTCATTACACATGCAGAAAAAAAACAAAGACAATAGTAAAACAAGCGAAAATGTAGTTGAACAATATTTCCCAACCAAATTGAACAAGCTGAACCTCAGAAACAGATCACAGAGATGAACAGTTATAATCCATCAGAACCTACACTAGGACCTAGGTGTGGTGGCAGCAGCTAAGCAACTAGATCATAAACTTCCACCAATTGTGTTAGATATGACAAAGGGACAAAATGAAGAAATTACATACATTTGTTTGGGCAGTTGGGCAGTTTGGCCCACTGGCAATGATTGAGCGACTCTGGATGGCCATTTATGACTACATGGAGTGCAGAGAGTTGCAGAATTGCAAGCAGCAGAAGAGGTGTGCTAGCATGGTCTGGATCATGTGGTCCAACATCAGGATGTGATGGTGGAGGCAGGGCATTGCTCATCAAATGGATAGGCTTGTGGAGATGGAGATCATGCGAGACCATGGATGAATCTGATGTTTCTGCATGGAGAGTCACCAACATTGATCACATGTAATCATAATCAGGCTCTTTCACAAAGGAAAGTGCCATGCATAGGTTAGCAGGGCAGTAAGTTCTCAGGGCAACCTACTACATAGCAGCTTGATTGGAGTCTTTTGTTTCCATTTGAGTATCAACAAAGATTTCATCAAGTGAGAAGTCATCCATGGCAGTGAACCACGCAACAAGAAGATGAGAAGAAATACAAAGGATTCTAAATCATCACAACATCCCATCCTAGCCGAGCTCCCAAGTGACTGTTGATTGAAGTAAAAGCAGGAGTTCCAGTAATGCAGTTGGCTTGGACAAAGGGAAAGTGATTCCTGGTTGTTGAATCACAATATTGTTTGGTGATTCCAAAGTCAATGATGAAGATGGTATGAGCATTGTCACTGAGGCCTGTCAGGATGTTCTGTGGCTTGATATCAGCATGGATGTAACATGGTCATGTATACACTATAGACAAGAGATTTGTAAAGGCACTTGCGATGAACACTGGGCCACAGTTGTCCTAAACTGACTTACTAGTTGCTCTGCAAGATGAGTGATTGTGTGAATGTGGAATTTTTTGTGGTTGTGAATAAAATCATGTAATGAAGGGCTGAGGAGATCCAGAACTAAGCCTTCATAACTGGCCTCTCTGCCAAACCAGTGAACCTGGGGGATTCCTTCACTGCCCTCGAGTTTCTTTAGGACCTGATATTCATGCTCCACAGATGATTCTCTGTTGAGAGAAAGTTCAAGTTTGATTGTATAAGACATGTGAGTGAATATGTTTATCACTTTGTATACATACATCCACTGGGAGATATGTACATCAGTCACCAGCACAAGTGGTGAGCCTTACTACTGGACTGGATCAGTGGATGGAACATACATACCATAGGCACCTGAACCAAGTAGCTTCTTTATTCTAAACCTTTTGTCAGCATGCACCAGGACAAGACTCTGACTCATCTTTGAAGCAGCAGTACTGCTATCTGAGCCATCCAGATGAGGAGACTTGGTCACTGTGATTCAGGCAGTTGAACATTGGTGGGTCTTCAGTGCAGGTTTGTCATGTGGTCTGTGTGTCTTTTCTAAAACTGCTCCAGTGTTTCATGTGCTAAATTGGATCCTTCAGAGCTTCACTGGCTTTATGCTCACCTTCTCATAGGATCACTCTCACCATTGTGACAGTGGACTAATCAAACTTACCCTGCATTTCAACAGTCCTGCATCTCCTGCGAGTGGCAAGGTAAGTTCATAGATGAGACATGCCAGTGTTTCAACTGGCAACTCCAAAATGGCCCCTACTACCTAGTAGTTCAAGTCACAAGACTCACAACACATGGTGCAGTGCTGATGGGCCCAAATGGGTCAGGGCTTGCTGTTCCCTGCAGGCTCTAGCACTGTTATGACTCATCCTTTTCTCTTGCACATGTCTTTCTTTCTCTTCTCTTCTCACAAACACCACCTTCTCAAAGCTTCTAACCGTTCCTTTGGAATGCCCTCCACCTAAACACAGCTTCTTCCCTTACATGCTGTGCATAGTACCATTATTCTATTCCTACTTACTATACATGGACATCTATTTCTTTCATGCATAACCCTATGCAGCTTCCTTCCATTTCTATTGCACAGCCAGCATTCCTGTTATATCACCCTCAGCTATTGTACTACTAAACACTGCTTGGTTCATGTGCTGGGTCCCCATCTATTTAAACTAGATGATATCTCGTATACAAGCTAACTTTGACCGACTCAATCTTACCTTGTATTCCCTAGGATCTCTAAGTCTTCATGCAACTTTTGAGTGAATACTCTTCATTCCCTTGCTGTGAAACTCCCTAAGTAGCTCCTTGCTACCAGGAGTCATTGTGGAAGCCCCACAACTCCTTGCTCTTGAGGATGCCCTTCAAGAAGCCTTGATCTAGTCCACCTTTTTAAGTCTATGATTGCCCCTACTGGGGTCAACCATAACAAGTGCTGTATTCATCACATAAGCCCTCAAACCACACCATGACTTCTACTGATTCCCATTGAGGCAGCTGAGCACAACGCTCAGACCCCCAACCTCCTCAACCTACTGTTCAAGATACCCATCTTCATCATTCCCCTTGCTGTTACATTTGCTCAGATGGTGAAGATGAAGGTTCCAGCCCAGTTGTGGTGGCAGATCCAATGCCAGCTCTACCTATGATCGCACCTTGTAACCCTCGCCAAACTGAACAAGAATTGGAATATATCAACCCTGAAGCATAGACTGAATTGGATGGTGATGATGAACCTGGAAAAGTCCCAATACTGAGCAAGGGCACCTCAACCTGCAGATTTCAGCTGAGATACACAACATTCAACCACTAACACAGTTAATCCCCTTGACTCCATACAGATGACAACAGAACATGCCAAAGACATCCACCACTTCTTTGAAAAGAAGAAAGAAGAGAGCACAACATGTATTTCTTGCAGGTATGTAGTCAACTACATGTGTATTGATGACACTAACAATTGGTGTAGAGATTGGAAGGCTTCAGACCCAGAGAATTCCTCAACCACATCTACATCTATAGTCCCAGAACTGTGAACTCCAGCCTTCACAGACAGATCAAAAAATATCACATCCTCCTTGTCCTTGAACTGGCAGAGAAACATGGCTGGCTGATCAACATAAAATCTATTGAGAGTGCATTCAGCATGGGGTACACTTTCAGGACCCTACACAACACCCTCAGCCAACCAGATATCTCTATTTGTCATCTACCTTCTGCTCCTACCCCCGCACCAGACAATGTCCATCCTCTGCAGGCAGGATCAGATCCATCATCAAGAGACAACTTGCCCAAATTCTCATCCTCAACACTGGCTCAGTTTCTCATGAGATTCATCATTGCCAACAACCAGATATGTAGTACCATACCTTCATTCGTCTGTCACATCCTAACATTCCTTGCAGTCAATCAATATCATCCAATGCCTGGAATTTAGACAACTGCTCTGATTACTTTGACCTGAACTACACGATTCAGACATACCTCAAAGAATGAAGATGCAGGAGTTGATTTTGAAGGCATGGCAAGAATACTTCATGATGTTGAAAGGTGACCTTGTGGTGAGGAAACACATGAAATTGTTTTAGACATCACTTTATATTGTATTTTAGCATGCAAAGGGCTGGATCTCCTGCACTGCCGACATCTGGTCAGACAAGATGCAATGACCATTTCTAGCTGTCACTGCCCATTAGATCAATCATTCATGAAGTGGAACACTCCAAATGAAGGCTGAACTACTTGCTTACCATCACATTCCTGGAAGTCACACTGGTGAGTATATTACTGAGGAGCTGCTGCACATCCTCGACCAAGCGAATATCAGTCATAAAGTGAGTCTTTTCAAAACCTGACTAGACAGATTATCTACTGACAACTTTTCCTCTTCAGATTGGACACTTCATGCTCAACAATGCAGTGAATAACAACACAGCTATGTGAAAACTCTCAGAACATCTGACATCCCATGGTATACACTTTCCCACTGATAAATTCTAAATCTTGTGTCTTCCTCACATCCTCAACATCTACTTGAAACATATCACCAAAAAGTACTATAAAATGGAATTCTTTGCCATTGCTGACAAAGACTGGATCAGTGACTCTGGCAAGCTGATCAATAAGGCCACTTACCTCAAAGTTCTTAGCCAAGACCCCATCAACCATGCACAACAAGTTGTCAAGTTCATTTGTGCATTCAATCTTCACCAGGAAGCATTCAAAGCCACAATCCACAATGGTAACACAATGAAGTTATGGGTCAACGATGATGGAGAACATGTGGACATCCCATAGCACAAGCTGCTGCAGGATGTCAAATCTTGCTGGGATTCCATTTACACAATGGTCTTCCACTTGTGGGACCTGCAATTGGTATGTAATACATATCTTCCATGATCAGCTTGCATGCTTGTACAAGCTTATCTTTGTAGGCCATTGATTATTTCTTCAACTTACCCACTCAATGCGACATTGCTGATCTCAAACTTGCAGTAATAGGCTGGTTCATCCTGCAAGGTATGGAACTGATTCTTGAGGTATGAATGCTACAATGATAATCTCACTCATGAACAACTACTGACGTGCTTTTTTCTTTTAGATCCTGCACCTTTCTCAAGATATGATGTCCTCAGAAAGTCTTCCTATATTAGGTGCCATTGTTCCCTTATTTGAGCTCTTCATCTAGTGGTGGGAGTTATTGGCCAAGAAGATCCCATGCTGTGAGCCATTCATTCATCCCAGCTTACAGTGTGCAGAAAGGTACTATGATCATCTCCACAAGAACAAATCATTGTACAGTATATTGTGCAACTTGTGCTCACTGCTTCAGCTGAGACTCAGTTGATCAACAAACCACGGCTTCAGTACCTGAGCTGTGACTTGCAAGCCATGTGGGAAAAAATGGCTCAGCACCTTCCTGGCCCAGCTAACTGATAATGGCTAATGGCTCTAAGCCAGCATGAAGTCGCAGTAACACTAGGCCAGCCAATGTGTCATTTCTCCACTGATGACTGGCCAGCCAACCAATGGGCAATAATTGACATGAATGGCAGGTTGGCTGCCAAGTGGATAGGTCATCCCACACTGGCTGGCCAATGAGTGAACATGGTAGTGGTTAATAAATGATCAGGGTCAGATACTATGCCCCTATACTTAGTTTCTGCTTTGCCAGTTGGCTGTCATGTCTGCCTGTCCATTACTGGCTAATTCATCACACCAAGACCCTGTTCCACCGGTGGGCTAACCCCCACCCACCTATGTTTCACTGGTTGGCCCATCATACCAAGTCCCTCTCTCGCTGGCTGGCCCACCTCCACTGGCCAATGCTACACTGGCTAATCTAGGATACTAGTCCCTGCCCCACCAGTCAACCCATCAAAGCTAGCCCTTGCCTTGCTGCTTGGCCTAGCAAAGCTAGTTGCTATCCTACTGGGTTGGCTGATCACTTCTGGCCTGGTTGGCCCATCTCACCAGCAGTGCTATACTGGCAGGCTGATATCTAGTCCCTGACTTGCTGGATGTCTGACTGGTTGGACCATCACCCCAAGTTCTTGTCTTTCCTGTTGGCTGAAAGCTGCAGCAATACTAGCCCATCCACTAAGACCTTCCTAGATCATGTTTGAACTCTGAAACTTTTGCTTTGGGAAACAGTACCAATTTACTTGCAATAACTATTACTATAGATGACAATGGTATATGATATGTACCATGACACTTAAGATCTCACAGACTGACTAGAATTGGCGAAAAGATGGAACACCAAGTTGCAGAAATGACTGGATCACAATGAAGAGGAAATCAAGCAGCAAAGGAAGGTGCTAAACCATTTATTAATTGATCTTGAGAAAGAGGCCATCAAGGGGCTTGGCCTACAATCATAAGCTTGAATGGTTACTGAGAAATCTATATACTTGGACTCACCCTCATGATTTCATAGGCCTGTTTATAGAGTGGAGCATAAGGATGAATGTCTCAAAGGGTTATATTTAGATCCAGCAAGATGCCAGGGTCCAGTTGAGGGTTGCTTTGAACACACCTGTTGGTTGCCTCCTCTGGATCATAGATATAAAGCTGGGCAAAGGAAGGCTGAAAACCATCTGGTGGTATGAGAGCACCCATGAGTTGATGAAGTGTGTCATGAATGTGGAATAATGAGGATTCAAATCCTTCGATGGCTTGATTGTCCACATCAACATCTACAGAGGTAAATGTCAAAGTGTTGTTATATATATTGGCAAATCTTCTTTTTGAACTGCCTGTGATCCTGAAGTACATGTGGCCATTGTTGAATTGCAGGAAGATTGACTTGACCCTGGAGACAGCACATCCCAAAGTGAGGACAATGAATACCAGAGCTTGTGAGCTTCTCTGAAATGAAGTGAAGGGCATGGCAATTGGGGCATTGAATGTTCATGGGTCCCAAAGAGTGAGTTTGAACAGGCTCAGCATATGGCCTTCCACCAGGTGGAACATGTAATGGAGGCTGTGGATTACCATCTTGAAGATCATCATTAGAGTCACCTGAGCTGAAATCAGATGGATCTGGATTTGGATGTAGAGGTGGTGAAGGTGGTCTTGGAGATGGTGTTCTAATAGATGGAATATATGGAGAAGCAGGAGCAGGAACCACAGGTGGAGGCTGTGATATTTGAAAAGGTATACATAGGTGATGGAGGACCAGGAGATGGTAATGGTAATGGTAATGGTAATGGTAATGGTAATGATGGAGCAGAATCAGAATGAGCATCATTTTGATGTTGTCTCTGTTGATCTTGGTTATACTGTTTAGCTGAATGTTGACTGTGTTTACCAAGGCCTGAGAAAGAAGAGTTTGAGAGAGTTGTTGTACTTGTTGAATTTCATTTTTCTTCTAATTCCACTGCTCCTGTAATGCTTGTTGATTCTCCTGCAATTGTCTTTGGTGCTCCAGCTCATCAGGAAATTGGTGAAGTAATAATATTCCTAGGTATTCATTGATGCAGCAGCTCTTGCTGAAGTCATGTCTGCTCTTGTTGCTCCTATTTCCTGTTGGGCTTGCATTTGCATTTCCCTTTGAAGCTGAGCTTGTCTCTGCTGCTCCAAATGTCTTTGTTGCTCGAAACATTGCTGAAGCAAGTATGCCTTATTTGCAGCTTCATGCTGGAAATTGATGACATTCTGATGTGGAATGAAAGGAGAATGCACAGGATCAGCATGAGCATTGGCAGTATGGAAGGTGAAGACATGATTGAAATGTCTAGAACAATGCCTTTGATGATCAGAATTAAAATTCTGCGTTAATTTTGCAGTACTGTATGGTCCACTCTTTGAGGTTGTGGGGGGTGAGAATAAGGTAGAGGAGCATGGAAAGGAGGTAATAGTGGAGGAGGCTGTCATTGTTGTGAGTAAGGATAAGGCAGAGGAGCAGGAAAAGGAGGCAATAGTTGAGGAGGCTGAATCAAATATGTGGTGGTGGAGAAGCAGAGCACAAGTGACGCATTCGCTAAACATGAAGGTGTTCAATCTAATGATGTGGTATGCCTGGATATTGATATACAGGCACAGGAGGATGGTTCTTCAAAGTGTTAATAAATAAAATATTCTGAAAACCATGGCCACTTACAATCAAAGCATTAGGTATACTTGAAGCCATTGAAGCAGCTGAGGGGGGTGATGATGGGAGGGGGGTGAGTCAAGAACATGTTGGCCATGATCAGCCTGATGGCCAGCAGTCTGTGCCTGCTCAGGAGAAGTAGGAGGGGATGCCCTGCCATATTTCATTGACATAGAATTTAGTCTAAGAAGTTGAGATACTCACATTCTGATGCACAAAGTTCAACAAAGATTCGAGTGTGAAAGATGGCATACAGATTGGAAGTAGATATAACTATGTAAATACTTATTGTTCTATCTAATTCCATTGTAGTATGGCAACTGTAATAATTTCGCCAGCAAGTTCAACCTACCAGTCAACCCAAACAAAAATAGATTCCTTTGCAGCTATTTCACTGGACAGTCGAATTGTTCCTCTGCATATGTGTACACATCATCTTGACAGACATGTCTGCAAAGGAGAGCACACTACGATGGTCAAGGTGCACTTTTAATATGTGCACATTTACACTTAGAATAAAATTGTAAACATCATCCAAAACTTCAATTACTTCTCAGGTCACCAGTTTGTAACAGATACATGGGTTTGTAGTGTACATAGAAAAGCTCGTATTGTACCCATAAAAGTCATTAGTGAAAGTGAAGGGTTGGGATGTGGATGTGGATGTTAAATGGGATAATGTGCGAGAAACGTATTAGGATGGTGGTGAGTCCAAGTCCAGATGCGACAAGGGAGTTAATACAAAGTTAGATCCATGTGGGATGTGCGGATGACGACAGGATGGGGGGATCTGCTTGGGTTGCGTTTTGGGTGCATGGGTGACGACCGGGGGCTTGTGACATATTTTTGATAGGCTGCCCTGTCTGGCACAAGTGCAGGCCATCAGGGTTGGGGTGCAGATGTAGAGATGAGGGTGATTCCATTGGCCCTCCTATACAGACCATGTTACAGCGTGCAAGGACAGCACAGAGAACTCGGCGATGGGACACCGATGTGTGATTGAGCTGGATGGGTCATCTGGAGGTGATCAACACAGACCATGATGACGGGTCCCCATTGGCTGCACGTTGGAGATCAAGAAAGAGCGAGGGAAGAAGGAAATGGGAAAGACCAGGTAGCTTGTGAATGTTGGTCAGCCATTTGTTGGACATGACGGAGGTGTGGGTAGGCCGAGTGCACAGTGCATTTGGATGCTTGCCCAGTTGCTTTGACAGACAGGTGGTGACGAGATATACCACATTGGGAATAGTATGATGGAGACAACATGGTGTGGCGACACGAGGGAACAGCACTAGGCAGACAGTGGTGTGGGGCAGATGGCATGAGGAGGATGGAAGGATGGCATGAGGGGGATGGCATGACAGTGTGAGGAGGGCAGCATGAGGGGGGCAACATGAAATGCAAGCAGGACAGCATGAAGGGGACGGCGTGAGGAGGAGGACATGAGGATGACGGCGCAAGGACAGTGTGAGGAGGGCAGTATGAGGAGGACAGCATAAGGTGGCACAAGGGGGTTGGTGTGAGGAGGACAGCGCGAGGAGGACAGCAAGGGAGAACAGATGTATGGCATATTGGTCATGGGTCACAAAGGTGTGACCCGTACCATACCCAAGGGTAACCATAATGGGCCAATCAATATCAACTTGAAACCCAGTGGTAATACTTATAAGTCTAAGTTATAATGTACATGCGATGTAAGATACACTGTGTGTCTGTTCAGTCATTGTTTCCGCAGACCTTACTGAATAACACCTGGAGCTGATCCTCCACAGGTGATGTTGGTTGGCGCAGTTCAGTGACCTCGGCTCACAAGCGATTGTGAGCTTCCATGTCATTGAGTATTGCCATTTGCAGCCTGTCAATTCGAGGTTGAATGTCTGGAAGCTGCCCTTCCATGAGAGTTATCGCTGTTCTGAATTGGTCATCGAGCCTGGCCATCTCTTTGAAATGCTTGGCCAGGTCCTGTTCCATTTTTTTTCGCTCTGTGTCTTGACCTCCACCAGACCAGCTTCCAATGTGGCAACCTGCATGTCATAGACACTGTGGGTCCCAGTAGGCACGTCGATGTCCATGGAGTGTATAGTGTTGACGGTTGTCTAATGATCTGGTCAATTTCAATATAATACCAGTGAGTGCTGACTTACTGGCGTGACTGCATGTCTCTTGGACTTGGGTCAGCTGGCGGCCCCACTGCCAATCTAACAATTGGGTCAGTAATCATAGAATTCCTGAATCCATTGGTACCTACCATCCTTGCCTCCCCTTCAGAAACCCACTCACCTTCAGGTTCCTCCTCGTCCTCCATCCGTGCCTTCTGTTTGCCCTTGATTGACTTGGACTTTTTTGAGATCTTGATTCCCTCCTCTTCGGCAACCCACTCGCCATCGGTGTCAGCATCTGGGTAGTGGTTGTCCTCACCCTTGGCCTGGGCCTTCCGTTTGCTCTTGGTCAAGGTCTTTGCTCCAGACTGCTGTTTTGCCTCGGAATTGGGCTTGACCCCCTGCTGGCCATCATTCTGAGGGCAGGAAATGAGATGCAGCCAACTTTTCGCTGGATGGATGACATTCCCTTCATGATCGATGATGGCGGGGAGGTCTTGGATGACGCTGCACTTGGTCTTCCAGGAGGCACATGGACCACACAGCTTGAACTTTCCCTTTCCGGTTCTGATCACTGTGCAGGCGAAATTCTTCTCCTGACACAATGCACATTTCTGCATTATGGATGTGTTAGTGTAATAGATTCCTCCCACAAAACTTCACTCACCAGCTTGAAAAACAGCTTCCCTGCTGTTTCCTCTCTGCCTTCAATCTTTTGCCATTTCATTCTTGTCTGCTCTGGCTCCACCGATCCCATCTGTGGTGCCATCGCAGTCACTGGATCCTCTGTTTCATCAGGAGATGACGGGCGTTTGAGTTGACTTGGCTGCCACCTGTGGCCAAGTAATGGGATTTTGACTGCTGGAAGCCTCATGTGGGGGGGTTCTTCAGGAGGAACCATGCTGGCAGGGGATTGGGGAGGGGCTGTGATGGGCGAAGTGGTTGATGGAGTGGCAGTGGCAATGATGGAGGTGGTTGGTGGGGCAGCAGCACCAGCGACAGCAGATAGGGTGGCAATGGAGATAACTATGTAAAAGAGTAAAAGGATGGGATAATCCCAGTGTTGAGCTACCTCATAGTGTGAGATATGACAACATGACAGCAATCTGTATTCACATGAATGGTGGGACCAAATGTATCATCTATCCCTAGATGCTTGGGTCAATTTCACCCAGGAACCACCCTAGTGCACTATGGGGAACAGCAAGGTAATACAAATTACAGAATCTGGTGGGCCAAGGAGACAATAATATGAGAGAAAAATACAAACAGAGAGATCAAACTGCGCACCTGGTGGGACAGGGAGAGAACTGGCTAGAAAGGAGGTTGAAGCGCAGCCTCTGTGGCCCACCAGGCGGAGTTTGAAAGAGGTGGCTGGCAAGGCAGGATGCTCCCTGGAGGCTGACTAGACCAATTAGACTTGTGTAAACAAGCTTTAAACCCAATTTAATATGGCAGATGGCTGTGTAACTATGTGTAAGTGTGTATGACTCCAGATGGAGGTGCCTGGAAGATCGTTGGAGACTGGAATGCAGGTGATGGTTGTGGAAAGAGAGGAAAAGGGTAATGACAGCTGAATGTCCAGAAGCATACCAAATACTATCAAGTTGATAGGTAGCAAAAGTGTACTATAAAAGTATGCTACAATATGCTACAGTGTAGCTAAAAAAAGGATACTAACAGTCTGCTACACTTGGAAGCAGACAGCAGTGCTTCCGAGTTTGGAAGGGTGGAAATGTTTGTGTACCACTCAATGGCAATGAGTGAGTTTGGACTAAAAAGAAAAAACACATGGCAATAAGCGATGCAGCTGAGGGTAGTTGAAATAGCTGAAATAGGCATCAGCCTTGGCACATTGTTCTCCACTAACTTATTGACACAGTTTGTGACACACCAGAAGAGATTGCTACATATTCTTCAAGGATGGGGAGCTCCTTCATCCAGGAAGGATTGATTTAATATTTGAAGTGATATCAGCAGATAGAAGGGAGGAGCACTTTGCAGTGGTTCAAAGGAACTTACCAATACCATAAGGAATGGAGAACCCCTTCCAGTCATATGCTAATTTCAGAGCTGTCTATGGAAGGAGGATTATGTACAAGACTTGTGCATTGTCCCCCTTGTTGAAGTAGAGATTTGCCATGCAATAAGCATGCCATGGGTTGATGGAATTCTGGTGATTAAATCTTTAAATAGGATAAGCAACTGCACAATTACATCACATTCTGATCTTACTCACAAATTGGGAAGGCTCTCTGAATGAGGGGTACTACAATGATACTACAAATATTGTGTTACTTTTGCAAAGATAAAGGGACATACAACATACTTGTACACTAAGCTTACAGTGGGATACTCTATGTGTATAACTATGAATTGACTATAAATGGTTGATGATGTGGAAAGTGGAAAGAGTGGTGTAAGAAAATGCTAATCCTAAGTAGAGACAGCCAATTTCACACTCAGCATGATACAAATTCAATCCCAGCCCCATCTGACTTTGACAACTACAGGAGCATAGTGGCTAAGAGGGGAAATTCAAATCAAAATGTTGACTAGAAACATGACACTGCAAGGAACATAGGCTGATGATGGAGCGAGGTGCATGTTCTAGAAATTCCTTGCATAGTTGCTGTTCATTTTCCAAATCATTTGAAATCAACTTGATATTCTGTGCTGCTGGGAAAGCTGGCAACCATATCCTACAATGTGGCTGAAGTGATATTAGCTTTGATTATGATGGATATCTAATAACTCACAATAGAGCTGGCAACTGTTAAGACCATGCAAACTTCTTTCAGAAACTCCAGAAACTCTGGAATTGGTTGGACTTGGTTGGGACTTGGTCTTAGCTTATGTGTTATGCCCTTGCTGTTTATTGGGTCCCAGAGAAGCAGAGCAGTAATATGCTATACTACATAAATCTGGGACAGGACTATCGACAAGGGCACATCATATACAAACTTTTACAATTTGAACAAGCAGTCTTTACCACCACATCTTGCTTTAGAAAGAGGAAAGTGCAAAATTCAAGATTTCTCTATTGACAAATCCACTAAGGATATTGACCTAATGACTTGATGGCATAACTGGCACAGTTAAAACTTGAAAGGAACTGAAGTTGACATTGATATGAAGCATGGTATAATTGATTGCATCATTATTATAGCATATTTTCCACCACCAACTCCATCCCTTCCTAGCCACTTGTGGTTCATGGAACTTCTTCAGAGATGATGCTCTGTGCCCAAATACTGCAAGCTTTAATATCTTTAATTTGTGAATTAAAAATCAAGAACAATATCCTATGAATGCTGTGCTTTCTTTGCACAGCAGATTATCAAGGACATTGTTAAGACTGGGTCAACTCTGAGAAACTCCAGAGGTCCAGAGTTACTTAGCAGAAGGTCATTGGCTTCACACCCATATATGATCCATTATCTCACATGTCTCTGGTGGGCTTACCCTTTATTTTGCATGGTCCCCAATTGCATTTGCAGGCCCACTGGTGTGCTTAAATAGACCTCCATCAGTTGGGGGAATCTATGAAACAACATACCTCAGGTTCCTGGGTTGTTCTAAATGGGAAGCAATGCATGTGTTGTGTGTCCCCCAATGTCAACTTCATCTAAATTATCATGGGGATTCAGTAGACCAATATGTTGAATATGGTGCTGATCATGTTCATTACTTAAGTGGGCTGTGGATTACTTGATTCAGTGTGTGAACAAGAGTTCCACAAACACATGACTATTGTACCTGAAGCCAAATACAGAGGGGGGCCATGTGAAATTACTTATCTAATGTTATTCATTGGTTTCAGATGTAATTAAATGCACCATGAACACTGGGAATTGTTCCATAGTGGGATGATGAATGTTCTGTGGACCTAAATACTTCTTATCAGTTCCCCTGATGTCAAATCCAGCTGCACTATACTCCAATGTTCACCAAGTGTCACATATGGTCAGGCATTGATGACTCCCATGATGCTGAATACAGCTGCCCAAGAATGGTAATGTGTAGAACAAGCTACTGTATGTGGCATTCCATAGTAATGCCTAGATTTGCACAACATGTGTTGTCCGCTATGAAACATCTCATGATGGTCAGAATTCCTGCAATGCCAATAGACAACAACCTCAAATCAATGGATCTGCACATTCACTATGATACCATTGGTGTGTATAGCATTAGGGAAACCTCCTAACCATATATAGGATTGTAGAACACCACTATGCTAAGCCTTTGAATATCCTCCCACATATTCCACATGCCAGGAAAGATGTATGCAGCACCACAGGAATCCTTCAGGCAGATGTAAGGTGGTGGAACATTGAGAAACCTATTGCAAACAGCCTGTAGATATTTTCCCACAAATTCCACATGTCCAAGTGGATGTATGTGGTATCTCAGCTCTACACCAGGCAGTTGTGGGGTTGTGGAACATTGTGTATTCTCTTGATAATGACCACTATAGATGTTATTCCACAGATCCCCATGTGGAGGTGGGTATGTTTGACATAAGGCAGAATCGCTATACAGCCTCAGTGTCAGTTCATTCATCCAGCTTGCTGTAAAAATCCCTGAATACTTTGGCAGGTGGCCTCCTGGGTAGGTGCCTCAGTGCCAGTTCATTTACTCAGCTCACTGTAAAAATTCCTGAACACTTCAGCATGTTGCCTCCTGCCAGTGGGTAGGTACCTTGGCATCAGTTCATTTACCCAGCTTTCTGTAAAAATCCCTGAACACTTGGCATGTTGCCTCCTGGGTAGGTGCCTCAACATCAGTTTATCTATGCTGGGATAAAGTTATGAAGTCAAAAGACAGAAGACTTCACCATTTGAGCAGAGCTTCAACATTCCTGAACAAAATCTGATGATATTGCAGATCTGCAACTTAGACTAGAGTAACTATATCCACTCTAGTCATGTTTTCTGGCCAGTTGTGTGCACAGTGGTATAGGATGGACAGGGTATATAGGATGCCATGGAAGACTGAGTGCCATGATTCCACTACACCATAAAATTTACTAGTAATGCATTCAACCATTCTTCCAGTCTCAGCTACAGTACTGTATAGGAAACCAATATATGACATACATCCTTTAGAGTAGTACTAGCACTTCCATTTCCAAAGCCATCTTGTATCAATTTGTAAATATATATATTGGTATATAAGAATAAGAATATGTTATGTATTTATAGACATGTAGTTGTTAAATATTTTGTGTCACATTTTCATAGATATTTATAAATGTGTGTTAATGAATATGGATATGGATACATGGATGAATGAATAACAATCCAACAATATACATTTGTCAAACATTGTCTTTTTTACATGAAATATTTTCATTACTTTTTACCAATTGCAGTTATATTGTACATAGGTGATTGACCACTCAAGGCCTGCAATGTTGGTCTAAAGAGAATCCTAAAAGTTCATATTGGATATGTATGCTTGCTTTAAATCAAATCATATAGTACCATCTGTAAAGTTTTGTACACTTTGAATATATTAGATATGTAAAACCATTGTAGGACAGTAAGATGAGCAATGGGGCTGGAAGGGACTCTTGCATCCCATCATTTCTCCCTTCACAGATTTCCAAAATTGCTGGAACTACATAATTGGAGGTGGTCTGCAAGAGGCAGAAGCATTGCTGGTCAGAGTTGCATATGGCACAGAAGTGTATTGAACATGAGGCTTTCCAGTCAAAGTTGTATTTTTTCATTTTCTAATTTGGATATTCATTGAGACAACTACCTTTGTATGCAGGAGGAGAAGAGGCTGGAACCTGAACAATTTTACACCAGATTTGTGGCATTGAAAGCCTTCAATTTTGTTATTTACATAATAGTGATTGAAGAAACTAATCTTGTTGCTTATTTGCCTATTCATCTAATGTTTGTGTAATGCTTGCATTTTATGAACAACCTATTCATATAAGTTGACACTTATGTATGATGTCAGAAATGCATAATGAGCAAATATGCAGGCTTTTGTGATTAGACTGCTCTGCTTGCTATAATTGTTATTCTCCTTTCTATTCTTTCTCCCACATTAACTGTCATCTACCTCCCCTCTAGCAACCCATCCATAGTCTCATAAATGACTAATTCCAGCCATTTCAACAATTACCTTTCCTGGGCTCAATGAGTAACCAGCCAGAAGCTATATAGACAATATGGAAGCTGATGTCAGCTTTATTTAATTTGTGATAAAGCTGGAGATCTCTTCATCAATTCTAAGGAGAATACCCTCATCTGATCTGAGGAATCAGACAGCCACTGCAGTACTCTACAGCTTTGTTCTCATTGGTTGCATCCTTAGTCCAGATGACATTTCTACACACATAGTTCTTCATGTCTAACAAGAACTACCTGTCAACCTTGATTACATAGCCACTTATAACTTCTTGATGACATCTTCTTGAATTTATCCTACAATCAGCACATTGAACTCAGTTCAGTTCCTTTTTCAGATTCACTGTTAAAACCAATAATTATATGGTGGAAAAGGCTTACATATATTGCTGTGTGTTTAACATTCCCTTTCATCATAATCTCTTTTAGTCAACCATTTATATCCAATCAGTGTATTGAACATAAGGTTTCCATATCCAATTTTGCATTCAGAAAGATCATTTATGTTTTCCTTCCACAAATATAGGCTGTACTGCATATGATCATCAAGGACCTTTATAATAGCAGTGTACATAAGAGATAGAAGATCTGACTGCTCTGGGACTCAGAGAAATCATCATTTGGATCCTCAATGGCCTTCATCATTATGCAAATGATCACTATCTGACTTTAGCTGAGGAAATTTGTCAACATGTTGCAATAGCCTATGATATCTTTCATCCTAAGAGCTACTGAGAGCAAAGCTTGAGATTGTAGTGCCAATAGTTGCTGTTACAATTGTCTTTGATGCTCTATCTCCTACTGCTGTTGTCTTTCATGAGCTGCATCATGTTGGAAGTCAATGATCTGCTGTTATGGTTGAATATTTGGCATTGCAGGAGAAGAATGAGCAGGACCAAGTTGAGCACTGGCAGGCTGAGCAATAGCAAAGCAACAATTGGATCTTCTGCCACAACAATTTTGATGAGTGGCATTGAACCCTTCCAACAATCTGTCATTATAATTCACTCTATTCTCTGGAATAGGAAAGGATTGAGACAGAGATAGAGAAGCAGGTGGGAATACTGGATGTAATGATAGCATGTTGGACTGCGGAAAAGATGGTGATGGAAGGAATTGAGGAGGAAATATAGGTGGTGGTGGTGGTGGTGGTGGTGGTGGTGAGTGTAGACAATGCATTCTCTGAAGATCATGATGTGCAATCTGATGATGTGGTATGCCTGGATATTGGTTTACAGGCACAGAAGGATGATGCTAAATTTTTTGATCAGTATTATATTATATATATATATATATATATATGATGAGCATTGAACACACCATTAAAGCATCAGCAACATTCTGAGGTATTTGAGTAGGATAAGATGGATGGGGACAGGATGGGGAAGAACCAAGAGTCCTTTGGTTATGTTCAGCCTGGTAAGAAGTAGACCATGCACATTGAGGAGAGATTGGAGGAGAAGCCCTAATGTTTGAAATTATGTTACAGAAAGCAATATGATATTATAAAACATGACTCACATAAAGACTCAGATCAGGGATCTACAAAAAAAAACCTCAAAGCTACTGCCTCACAGGGACAGCAAAAAAACACTGAGTACTTGAATAGCAGAGTTGCAGGACAGGAACCAGAGATTTCAGAACTTTACTTGTTGTTCCTAGCTAGCCAGTACTACTTCATAGGTGAAGTATTGACCACATGACATTATGGGTGGTCACATGAACCCATATAGGTTATGATCCTGGAATGTTCCTACACTGCAATATGGAAATGCCAACAGCACAGCAAATATCCATTTTGATTTCCTGATGTAAAACATAGGGGAAATCTGGTGGATATGACCAGGAGGCATGGTGCAATGCCAAACTATGCTTTAGATCTGGATCATATTCCCAGGGCGATAATGTAGCCAATGGTAATTTATACTCCTACAAGGGCAATGCTTTAACCTTAGCTCCGCATGCTTGTTTAACATCAAGAGTCTTAAGATGTGAGTGTGTGAAAGGCAGCAAACACTCAGGAAGTGAAAGTAATCCTATATAAAAAATAGTGTTATTAGTCATGCATGTACAAGAAAATAACAAAATATGAATATGGAATACCAGGAATGGGGGTGCTTGTTATACTTCAAGCTGTAAAGGTAAGTATGAACATGTGAGAAAAGAAAAAGCAAAACACACCTAAGCACCAGGATGTCAGTTATCAGATCACTATCAAATGAATGAATTTTGTGTATAAAATAATCTATTCAGTTGAACTGAACTCACCCTGATTGACTCAAAAGTCAATTGCAATTGAAACCCAATTTTTTTCCAATTTTTTTGGAGGCCATATGTTGTGCAGAGCTGACAGCATAGCAGGGAGTAGCAGGGAAATGGGCAATTTATAATGATTTTACTATTCATAGTGATGGGTAACACATCAGGACTTTCAACATTTTGAGGCTATCAAAAGAGATCTCAGAATGTAAATGTAGATATTATGTTATATAATTCCTTTCTGAGTGGACAAAAATATTTTATTTAGAAGGTCAATAATAGAGTAGGAAATATATTATTTTGTTGTCTATTATAAAGGGTGTCAGAATATAATATTTATGAGTGCTAGAAAAGGTTATTTAAAAGATTATCTTTTGTGAAGTATTACAAAATGAGTTTCAATATCAAAAGTCATTTTGTGATACTTCACAAAAGATAGTCTTTTAGATAACCTTTTCTAGCACTCATAAATATTATATTCTGACACCCTTTATGTATAATAGACAACAAAATAATATATTTCCTACTCTATTATGTTGACCTTCTAATAAAATATTTTTGTCCGCTCAAAAAGGAATTATATAACATAATATCTACATTTACATTCTGAGATTTCTTTTGATAGCCTCAAAATATTGAAAGTCCCAGTGTGTAAGTACATCTGCAAGACAGAACTGGTTAACCAAGGTCACAAGGGGATTCAGAACTGGATGGACAAAAAAGGAATAGCTCACCCTGGGCTCACTTAACCCTTACTTCAGGCTTAGGTCATGCAAGGTTACATCAGTTAGTTGACATTCAGTGTGTGAATTGTGTAGATATCAATTTTGTAGTATATATAATAGATAATCTAATCCTAATTGGTTGCAGCATTGCTCGCCAGTGCCCAGTGCATGAGATCAGTTTGTAGGGCTTGTAGCCATTGATGAAGTCCTTCCTGTTGCTGCACCCCTACCAACAGTTGCTTTGATTCCAGGTACATAATACTCTTACCAATTTCCCTCATTTACTTCAAGTGGTTTGTAAACTCCTTCGTAAAATTTGTGTAGTGCTGCATTTAATGCAGCCCCAGCAAGTGCAAAGATATTGTTGAGATGATCTGTAAGGACAAATTCTAAAAACCCAAGGGATAAGAAGGTGATGAGGTCCAGGATGAAGTGGATGAAAAAAGTGAACGAAAAGTGAGGCTGATTGAGGTTGTTATGCAAAAACTTGTACCCTGACAACAGGTCTCGGACCCTGTGGGCACAGTACTCCTTGGCTGAGCCTTGTCCCCCACTGGAAAAGCAGAGCCCAAAGAGGTGGTGGAGGTGGTATGAACAGTATTTCTTGAGCTTGTGGCAAATATTTGATATTGTGTTCTTGAGTAGTCAGTTGAGTTTCCATTTCTTCAGCACCTTGGCTGATGACAACCTGGAAACATCTTCAATGGCACAGGCTAACACCCACTCCACCAATTTGTAGGCTGATGTCGGTACCGCATCCTCAACAACCAGTAGTTGCACGATCTTCTTTTTAGCTGCCTCCACTATCGCACCCTTTTGGGTGTCCATCAACTCCAGCCCAGGGGACATTGGCAATTGTTGGGATACTATGACTGGTGAGTTGACATGGGTGGAAACAGGGTCAGGATTAACAACAGCCCAAAGGCCTGCTTCAGCAGCCCACTCAATGAAGACAGTGGGAGCAGGAACAGGCAAGTTGTTGCCTTGTGCTTTGTGTTGTCATACACAATGTGGTTCACTAGTATCAGCACCCTGGTAGTGTAATTTAACAAAAGTTGTTAGATAGATAATTGAAGCATTACTCACTGTTATAATATTTGAGTCAGGATCACTAAATTGCCAGATGTGCTGGATGTTGGGTAGAGCAAGTTGGAAGCCTGCAACAAGTTGACTGAGATCTTGAGAAGGGCCCATGCCTCCAAGGAGGTGGCCTGATACAAGATCATGCACGAAGTCGGGCCACAGCTGATCCAGCACCTAGAATTCTTGCTGGATCTGCTGGCTTGAAGTGGACTGATTTGAATCATACTGCAAAAGATTTTGCATGTCTGGTTGCCTGTACAGCCTCTCCAACATCAGTGCAGGATCTTTAGGTTGTTCTCCTTGTAGGCCTAGGTAAGGTTCATGTCGGATGGGCCTTGGGTAGGAGGACTGTAAATTCAAATGATTTAGTTGCAGGGTAGCAGTTGTGGGCACACAGGAATGTACATGAGTCACACTTCATGGCATAGCAGTATTGTAATGAACATGTCAAGTTGGAAAGTAGCATACATATAGAGGCCGTCAGAATAAACATACTACAAGGCTAGAATGACACACAAAAACAATTGTACACAAGTGGTGCAGTGGCTCTATGATCATCAATCATCAGGGGTCTGTGGGTGGGATATCAGAAAGGTGGTGGTCCATATGACCATCATCACTATTCTCACCATCAATTTTGCTATCTGTGCCAGCGCTGTTCTCATCACTATCTTGGTCAAACAGCCCCCCAAATTCCTCAGTCTCTTGGCCCTGCAAGTGCACAGCCTCCTGGAAGTGGCCAATCTCCTTGGCCACTGTTATGGTTGACCCAGGTAGGGACAAGCATAGACTCAAAGGTTAACTAAGGACGAAGGTTTCTTAAAGGGTGTCTTCAAGAACAAGGAGTTGTTGGACTTCCACAATGTCTCCTGGTAGCAACAGCTACTTAGGGAGATTCACAGTGAAGAGACAAAGAGTGCGCACTCAAAAGTAGTGCAAGGACTTAGAGAGATTCAGAGGTTTCAAGGTAAAAATGAGTAGGTCAAAGTTAACTAATATAGGAGTTGTCATCATGTTTAAATAGATGAGGACCTTGTGCACAGACCAAGCAGTGTTCATAGTGTAATAGCCAAGGAGGATAAAAGAAGAAGGTTAGCTGTGCGATAGTAAAGAAAGGAGACTGTGTATGGTTATGTATGCATGAAGGAGATAGATGTCCATATGTGGTAAATGAGAACAGAATAGTGGTACCATGCACAGCATGTAGGAAAGGAAGCTGTGTTTGGCAGAGGGCATTCCAAAGGAATGGTAAGAAGCCAAGGACAAGAGATAAACAATAAGAACAAGGAAAAAGAATAGATTGTAACATTACCCCCCACTACATCCAAAACTCCGGAGAAGGATAACATATAAAGGGCACTAGTCAGAAGTACACATAGGAGCCAACAGGGGACCCGGTCATATTGGCAATAGTGATGTCATCATAGTCAAAGTCTTCTGCAGGGGATGGGGACCAAGGAGGAGAAGGAGCTTGAGGGCAACAACGGGGAGGTCTAGAATTTTCTGGGACCATTCTGCAAGAGTGGGGAGGGGGAATAGGTTGAGGTTGAGAGGAAGAAGAAGATGACAATGAGGATGATGAGCAAGTGGTATGATGGTTAAGGGGACAATGGAGTTGCAGATGGCCCAGTTGGTTAACCTTGCAAATCAGGCAGACGTACCACTGGCAATGGGCACAGTGTAGAGACCAGTACATCTCTGTGCTTATCTTCCACCCCTTTTACCTTTCATCCAACTGCCTTACTTTCATCCCTTCGCTCCAAACTCTTTTTAGTTGCTAAGACTGGTCTCAGTTTATACTGGACCATGCTGAGCGTGTTTGGACTACTTGATTCTCATTGTTAGTATGTTACCACTTCACTTTCTATTGGTACTGTCAGCCTCTGATTGGTCTTGCCGGCACTGAAAGTGTCCAGTTAGACATTACAGTCTCAGACCCAGTACCTGACCTCTTTTACGTGTTTCTTTGGACTTGACAGCTATCTTGAGTTTGACAGTCTCGGGTATACCCAGATATAAAGCCTTGTACTTAGGAATTGAAACATATTTTTGGGTTGGATTCTCGAACTGTTCAAACTACTCATCCCTCATACTGTCCACCATCCACCACACCATTCACTGTCACCATCACCACATCCCGTTTTTGCTCCCTTCATCTTGTGCACCTTGGACTTCTGGTCTCGCACTCCAGTCACCTCCCGGACTATCCTCTGCACTTTAGCCTTCAGCCTTGGACTTATTTCCGACTCTTTCCTTACCTTGAGTCCCTTTAGGGGTGAAGTATCTCACCTCCCCTCTTCCCTTTGATGGCCCAGGGCAAGTGTGTCTTACACCCTTAGTCCTCCCAGCCATTCTATCATCTTTACAACTGGAGCCCCCTGCGAGAGACTTATCCAAGGGTTTCAGGAGAAGTCTTCGGCCGACTGCACAATGCCAAGAATTAGAAAATCTTCTTCAGCAGTTCCAAATCTTACAAATCAGCCCCGACGACTCACCTCTCTTTCGGCAGGTCACTTCTATTGATGCCTGTCACAACTGGTCCAATCTTCCTGAGGTATCTGGGTTGAACCTCAGTCTGTTGCCAGATGACGACTTTGACCTATCAGCTGTCAATCAACCCAATTGGCTTAGTGCACTGCCCTTCCGGAGTCTTTGCCCCGAATTAGCTGACATCCCAACAGCGGCGACTAAAGAGACATCAGAGACTGAAACTACCAGTGACACCCCCTTTCAAGAAAATTTAGCCGACAAAACAAACTAAGCAACTTCATGCCCGGAGCGTATATCCACGATGATGGATTGGGGAGTCGCACCTCACCTCCCATTTTTCTTCTCCTCTCTCTCCTCTCACTCCAAGTCTGGAGTCTTCATCCTCTTCATCCTCATCATCACCCTCACCATCTGATTCTACAGTGGCTCAAAAAAGTGTCCCAATGTTTGCATGCTTTTCACTAAAGTTGATAACCCCTAACCGCATCTAACCTAGGCCCTAACATATGAGTACATCAAATGGGGTACCTACTCCCCGCTTTCTATGGGTGGAAGGGTTAAGAGATTTGGATAAGATCTGATGAAATGGCAGTCGTTTCAAAATGACATGTCATTGGGACACTTATTTGACCCTATATTTATCAAGCATTATATGATATGTAACATAGGCATTAGACAGTAATTGATGATTTCTATGTTGCCAAGCTGTGTGATTATGTAAGTGACATATTTCAAAGTGATATAAACACCCTGTGTCCCACTTCAATTGACCTCACTACACCATAAAGTTCATTCCTACCTCTATTAGAGCCAATATCTTTACTTTCTGTGAATCTGGTTTTTCTGCCAGATAGATTGCATCCAAGACTGGTCTTGGGAAGTTTACTATGGCCAGAGCCATCAAGGAGAACCTCACAGAAAGGAGAAGGTCAAGTTAGGACATCCTTCCAAGTTTCTTTCTCTTAACAAGAGAAGAATTGTCTCTAATATTACCACTGGAAGGGTTGACAATGCTGTCCAAGCCACCCCTCTCATCAACCCTGCCTCTCCTCTCCTATCTCTGCCCAAACTGTTCAAAATGTTCACAAGGCTGAATCTTTAAGGCTATGGTCAAGAGAAGGAAGCCCCTATTGTCTATCAAGCATGGAAAGAGAAGGGTGGACTTTGCTCTCAAGTATAAGAACTGGACTATGGAGGACTGGACCAGAGTTATTTGGTCAGATGAGACAAAAATAAACAGGATTGGATCAAATGAAAGAATGAATGTGTGAAAAAAAGCAGGCAAGCCTATATAGAACAAGGAATAGTGAAGTTTGGAGGAGGTTTCTTGATGGTTTGGGGATGCATGGACCAGAATGGAGTGTGAATATTTGTAGAGATGGAGGGGTGTATGGATTCTGAGCAGTATGTGTCCATTCTAGAGGACAAACTGCTTCTCAGCATGGAGAATTCTGGACTTTCTAAGAAGAGCATTATCTTTCAATAGGATAATACCCTAAATACTCCTCCAAAAGGGCTCAAATCTGGTTCAAATCTCAAGGGATTAGGCTTCTTGACAGGCCAGCACAGTCACCAGACCTTAGCCCTGTTAAGCACCTCTGGAAATATCTCAAGAAAAGACCCAATGGCTATAAAAGACTGGCAAAAGGAGTTTGGACGCTCTGGGAGAGAATTGAGGCAGAGTAGAGGAAGATAGAGGTTGAGGAGTGTCAGAAGCTAATTGATAGTATGCCTGGAAGACTTTAGGTAGTGATACAAGCAAAGGAAGGGCATACACAGTACTAAAATCCATAATATAAATTGGGGTCAAATAAGTGTCCTAATGACATGTCATTTTGAAATGACTTCCATTTCACCAGATATTATCCAAATCTCTTAGCCCTTGCACCCATAGCAAGCCAGGAGTAGGTACCCCATTTGATGTACTCATATGTTAGGGCCCAGGTTAGATGTGGTTAGGGGTTATTGACTTTAATGAAAAACATGCAAACATTGGGACACTTTTTTGAGCCACTGTATATACTATACAGGGGTTTGGCTATGTGTACACTAGATCATACAATATGCTATGCTACATGACTTGTCCATGAGTCGTCCATGAGGATAACAGATGTATCAGTACAGCCATGTAATGGAAGGGAAGCTAACCATGAGGTTAGGGTGAGGTAGGCAGTGCGCATGTGTGAGTCATGAGGTGAACATGTGCAAGGCTGCGCTTCATGTGTGATTGGTGAGGCCAACAGGAGGCCGACATGAGGCGCACTGCAATACGCATGGTACCCATGAGGCAAAAGGGTCTGGACTGTGAGGGGACTTGAGCATTTGGTGGTTTCGGATGATAGGGGTTAATAGATAGGGGCTAAATGCGAAAGTCACTCTAGAAAATCAGGAAGAATAGGGAGAAATCTGGGAAAATTAATATGGGTCTGTAACAACGTCATTGATATCAACGGGTCCGAAAATGGATTCAACATTGATGATTACTACATCAACGCTGATATCTTTGACGAAGACCAGTTCCTTGGAACAGCGGAGGAGTTTGGCTTCGAAATGGACATTTGGTCAGTACCTCCTTGTTCATATCTCTCAGACACTGATGCGCGATCTATTTCGCCACAGAACAATATCATATTTACTTGTTCATCTGTAGTAGGTAGTGACATGGACACTAATAGACCTACGTTCTTGCATTCCCATTGTGATGACTGCATCAAGCCCATGTGTAAGGGAAAAGAATGTGCCCATGATCACCAGCTCCCACCTGACATGTGGCTACTTGACTCAGGCACATCTGCCCATTTTACTTTCAATAAAAACGACTTTATTGAGTATGTGGATTATCCACAACCATGCTACTCGCAAACCGCGAATGGAAAAGCACCTATTTTAGATGAAGGAACAGTCATTATTGACTTCAAGGGCACATCCATGCATTTATCGCTGGTGATATATATGCCCACTTGTAACTTGAAGTTGATATCTATGGGCATGTTGCTCAAAGATAACTGCCTCACCATCAATGCTGGTGCAGGCCACATTGATTTTTATGATAAATGTGCTAAGAAGGTTGTCCTCTCTTTTCACTTGCATGGTGCAGACACTATGTTCTGGATACGCACACCAACAATGTCACCACAAGCCACGCATTTGCTGGCCTCTGTGGATTATGATGTACTACATCGCCAAATGGGTCATCCGTCAAAAGATGTACTCAGAGCTGCGCAAAAGCATCTGAAGGACTTCCCAGATGTAAAAATACCTTCACAAGATCCAATCTGCCCTGGCTGCCAGCTAGGAAAACAACCCAATAGATCTTTCCCTCACACTGAGCGCAGGGCAACCGCACCTTTTGAGGTGGAATCGTATCACAAATATAAATATGCCATCGTCTACTATGACAATTTTACTTCTATGGCATGGGTTGTTTGTCTCAGATCCAAGGATCAGGCCTTCATGGCCACTAAACAGTTCGTATCCTATGTCCGAATACAATACAATGCTCTCATAAAGGGCTGGAGATCTGATGCCGGCAGCGAATTTATGTCAAAGGCATTCAGAGATTATCTCAAAGACAATGGAATACACATCCATCAGTCCACACCGTACGCCCACCAACAGAATGGCTACACTGAACAACTGATTCAGACTTTAATGGACAAGGCTCAGGTGATGCGTCTTCACACTTGCCTACCTGACTCTTACTGGGAGTTCGCAATTCTCCATGCGGCTCATGTGTATAATATGACGCCAATAAATCAGCTCAACTGGAGAACACCCCTGGAATTACTTAAGGGGGGAGAAACCTTCTGTTTCTCATCTTCACGTGTTCGGATGTGGTGCCTACGTGCATCTTCCTGATGAAACATGCAAAGGCAAGCTGCAAGCCAAATTGCAGCTCATGGTATATCTTGGCACTAGCACTGGAAATGAACACAATTATTTGTTCATGTGACCAAACAACTTGCTCCACACTTCTGCACATGCCATCTTTGATGAGCATCTTTTCCCAAAGTGCTCAGGGGCTCGGCCACACAAGCCGGTAAGTCACACACCACGCAAACTCCATACTGTGGATGAGCACGAAAGTGACTCAGAGGTAGTTGATGATGATGTGATCCCTCCCGCTCATCGTCAACAACACCCTCAACAACCGCCGCCTGCGCGATCCCCTTCACCAGTGTGAACACCAAGTCCGCCACCACCACCTGCTCCGGTCACACCCCCTCGTGTCCCTAGACCCCTACCCCTCGGACCGCCTCCGCTACTGCCTAGGTGCAGTCAACAGGAACGCTGCCCTCCTTTCTGTCCAGGAAATATATACAGAGAGCGCAGTGAACCCTCCAAGCAGGTCAAGGACATTGAGCAGGAGTCGACCTGGAAGCGATTAGTTGGAGAAGAACCTCCTCAAGCACTGGACACTCCTAATGTCCCCGGTGGCTTACTGCCATTGCTGACACCATCTGAGGACGATGTCGACCACCTTACCAGGGAAGGAGGAGACAGTTTAGTCTCCTTCTTGTGCTTGCACACAATACCTTTTGCGGAGTCCTCCAACGCTCCCAATTACTGGGAATGGTCGTACTGCGATGTCTTGAAATTACCTGCAGATGAACAAGCTCTCTGGTGGAAGGCTTGTGAAGCTGAGCTCTCCATGCTCAAAGAATGCAATGTTTGGGAAGTAACCAATTGTCCCATTGATCACAAGATCATAAAGAATCGCTGGGTCTTTGATGTAAAGACTGATGGTTGAAAGAAAGCCTGCCTGGTTGCCAAAGGCTTCTCACAGGTTGAAGGTGTTGACTATGATCAGATCTTTAGTCCAGTTGTACAGTTTGAGATGGTGCAATGCATGTTCGCCCTCACCGCACTTGAAAGCTGGCACATATCAGGACTCAATGTCCAATCCACCTATCTATATGGCAAACTGGATGAAGAACTCTATATGGAGTTCCCAGAAGGTTCTCTGCCATCCAACATGAAAGGCAAAGTACTTAGGCTTCTATGCGCTATATATGGCCTCAAACAAGCAGGATTAGCTTGGTGGCGTGCGCTAGATAAATCCATGCAAGAGCTAGGATTTGAATGGCTCAAATCAGATGTCGGCCTCTTTGTGTACAAGTGAGGAAATGATATAGTACTCGCTATAATCTACATCGATGATGCACTTTTTTGTGGTCCCTCAAAAAGCCTGGTTGAGAAGATCAAGGCCACTTTTATGAAAAAGTGGGAATGTCAAGATCTTGGGGAACCATGCGAATTCCTCCGAATGAACATACATCGAGAAGGTCGCCACATTTATATTGACCAGCGGAATTACCTCAACAAAGTACTTGAGCGCTGCGGAATGATCAACGCTAAGCCTGCTCATATGCCCTTACCTCAGGGATACTACCCAGAGAAGAACAATGCCCCTGTTAACCCAGAAATGCAAACATGCATTCAAATGGTCATTGGCTTGTTACTTTACTTGATGATTGGCACATGGCCTGATATTTCATATGCCATTACTCAGCTAGCACGACAATCTGCCAACCCATCAAAAGAGCATCTTGAAAAAGCTCTTTACATTTGCCAATATCTACTTGGCACTGCTGATTACTTGCTCGTTTACGATGGTGAATCTGGCAAAGGCATCATTGCATGCACTGACTCTGACTGGGGTCAAGACAAAATTACTGGTCACTCACAAACGGGTTTTTACCTTAAGCTTGCAAATGGAGTTTTCCTTTGGAATTCTCACCTACAGAAAACCACTGCTCTCTCCTCTACTGAGGCTGAGTATATGGCTTTGAGCGATTGTTCTCACCAAGCCATTTGGATCAAACAGATGTTGGAGGAAATTGGGTACAATCTTGCCCCTATTCCCATCTGTGGTGACAATCAAGGTTCACTATTCATAGCTCAGAACCCAGTTACCGAACAATGCTCCAAACACATTCACATCAAGTACCACTTCATACGCGATGCTGTAATGATGTTCAAACAAGTTGAACTGTTCTTTATTCCTGGGATTGACAACCCTGCGGATATGTTCACAAAGAACCTCGGACACATCAAGTTTGAGCAGTACAGATCACAACTTGGTTTGGAGTTCCATAATCTTGCATTTCCACAAGGAACTCGCGATTGATTCTATATAATGTGTGTCTACATACACTTCTGTATATTAGACAAGGGGGAGTGTTGAATGAAATAGTAGTTACACTAGTATGGTAGAAGTTTCACGCGCTACCTGTCAACTATATAATACAAACTCAAGTGCTGAGTTTGAATATATCTCTTAACCTCGAACCACACAGTTCCACCAAACGTTCCACCAGGTATGTAGTGTTGTTAAGTCAACCTCTACCAGTACATGCTGGTATCAACATGATGGACCTACAGAGTTGTCTCCAGCGACCATGAGATAAAAGATCCTGTATATTTGTATTATCGTGGCGCCCTGGACTGTGTCAAGCTGCTGTTCAATCACCCACTCTTTGCAGACAATATGGACTTTTCACCCTACCGGCTGTTCACCTCCGGTGAACATGATGTCAGGGTCTATACCGAATGGATGAGCAGTGACAGCACTTGGGAACTACAGGTGAGCAGCGAGCACAGAATCCTGACAAGTTCTGTAAACCAACCATTTACCACAGGAAAATATTCCCGTCGGCAGCACGTTATGTGGTATCATCTTGTCGTCGGATAAAACCCATATCATGAACATATGTGGAGGAAGAGTTGCACATCCCTTACTATTGAGCCTCATAAACATCAAGATGCGTGTGAGGAACAAGGCTTCCATACACGGTTTTCTTCTCCTCGCATTGTTGCCAATCCCTGAGTTTCTCCATGAGTCTTCCAGAATATGCTCAGTCCTCGAGGCTCGTCTCTTCCACCACTGCTTAGACATTGTCCTTCAGCCACTCAAAGATGCAATGGAATGTGGATGTACAATGCCAGAACCCCTCAGGAACCTTCACTACTGCTTCACCCCACTCGTTTCTTATATCACTGACACGCCCGAAGCTTGCATGATTGCCTGCATACGAGGCAAAACTTCTCCAGTTACTACGGCTTCGCACAAAAGGTTTTGGGACCCATTCCAACATCCATCATGTACTGCTGCCCTGACAAAAAGCCAGCTCAAGTCCATTGAACATCTTGCTTCAAACATCAAAGAGTTCTTTGCTGCATGCGGGGAGTTTTGTCTCAGTGGCATTTCACTTCCTTTCTGGAGAAATTGGCTGTTTGCAACACCTTCTCGCTTCCTTACACCTGAGGCCCTGCACTACTGGCACTGTCAGTGGTGGGATAATGATGTGCGCTGGTGCTGGGTCGCACTCGGCAATGAGGAAATCGACTTTTGCTTCTCAGTTCTTCCAAGAATCACTGGCCTTCGCCACTTCAAAAACAGAATCACAAAGCTTAAACAAGTGTGTGGGAGAACACAAAGAGACATGCAATGATATCTTGTGGCTGTCATCGCTGGCGGTGTTTCCCCGGATGTCGTCATTGCAATCCATGCGCTGATGGAGTTCAGGTACATACCTTTCTCAAGCTCTGGCCATTACTTCACGGACATGAGATAGGATTCGAGCTGCACTAGACGAGTTTCACGATCACAAGCAGGCCATCCTCAATGGCGGCTTTCATTGGGGCAAAAGGGTCATGGACCACTTTTGGATTCTGAAGCTGGAGCTTATGCAAAGTGTGGTCCCAAGCATCCTGCGGGTTAGCTGCTTGCTTCAATGGTCTGCAGACACCACCGAACACGCACATATCAAAGTTGTCAAGGATCCTGCTTCCATGACCAACCACCATGACTACAATGCTCAAATTTGCTGTGCTCTTGATCATGATGAGAAGTGTCATCTATTTGCTACTGCGATATGCCTTCAAACGTCACAGAACCACGACCTGGGTGACTTGGATATTGCCAGACTCGATGGTAGCGAAGAGCCTGAGGGTGATCATGATGTTGGCGATGTTTCCCAGGGAGATATCCTAGGTGACCTCTGGTCTGCGAAACGTCAATCGACCAACTTCTTCAAGGTTGCTGCGAATGTGGCCAATGAGTCTACTGTTGTAAACAGCCTCCCAACCTGGACTATTATTGCAGGGTCGATAGCCATTCATCTCAACATTGAATCTACGCATCGCTGCTGATCTATTGACGAAGTCGCAGAGGAATTTGGACTTCCAGATCTCCGTGGGGCATTGGCCGACTACGTGAGATGTGAGGGACAGCCACATCAGAGGAAATTCCATACTTTCGGTGGTCCAAGGCGATCAGGTCCTGATGCAGAGCTTCCCTTCTCCAAGCTTCAAATTTGGCACAAGGTCCGCCTGCAACAAAAGGCCTATCACTGCCCGAAAGAATTGGGACCGACGTTCACTGTCAACGCTCACCCACCCGACTGAACTTGGAAACATGGTCGGTATGATGCCACCATCCTACAGGTAGATCAGGCCCATGAATGGCCACTCAGTGGTCTGACTGGTATGCTCTCTCCACACAAAATCACTTGCTTTAACTCAAAATCACTTAGGACACTCCGTCGTTCTTGTTCGCCTCATCATGTGCCCTGCATCTCCAAGATGTGGCTATACCCCTTGGGCATGTGGTGCCCTCGTATATGCACAGAGGCTTGATGTTGTACCCCAAGAGCATAACCAGACCAAGTCTACTATGGGTCTCCATCTGCTTAGGAAAGTGAAATGCGCATCGGGCCAGGACCTAGGGGAGGTTTTTCCCTTAGATCAACTGAAGTCTTACACACACATTGTTCCGCATTTCAGTCATGCCACTAACAATCGCCTCACTTGTTCGAATAGCATTTATGGCTCACAATCATTTTTTCTGAACAAATACTTTGATAAAGATTTCTTTTATGCTATCTCTAAAGTTCTGTGATGGCATGTACACAGATTATAACTATATTCGCTTTGCCTGAGGCACATTTTATTTTGTATACAATGTTGCGCGTCAGGGCCCACCATCACAATGGTTTAGGTTAGTTCATGCTTGCCCGAATACTACAAGACAAATAACCCTCCATGCAGAGGCCAAGGTCCAGGGTGGCATCCAGGGCTCTTCAAGTTCTTGTCGCCATTGTGTCATGCCAAGTACAAGAACGGCAAGGCCCATCAGCATTCCCTCGTCAATGTTGAACTCCATTCCAGGGCTCTTCTCATCGCCATTATGTTCGATCTGCCAGTGGTCCCCACCACCCTCAATATGCTATCGGGCACCGGCACGCCAAGTACAAGTACAGCAAGGCATCAGCACTCCCTCATTAATGTTCAACTCCATTCCTCCCTCGAGGTAGACATGTCGGACATCACTGCTCCTTGCTCACGGTCTCTCTCCCACTATATTTGTCATGTCCTTCTTTCCGCGAAATCGTGAAAGAGACGATCACATCTGCCACACCCGAGTTTTGATTTAAACCCGCAGAGGTCTTCAGTGCTAACTAAGTCCAACCGATTGCCAGTGTGATTCCTCAGCTGATCATTCACCCCTATAGCATGCTCAATGTTCTTATGGGCATCAAAGCCGAGCCTACTTCTAATGTTCTCCTTACAGAGCTCGAGATGGTTGTCAACGACCTCTTCTCCGACATGCCTACCCACGTGCTTGCTGCTTACTCTTGTCGTGCCCCTGATCCCCCAAAACACTGCGTCACTCTGTTCCCCATCCACAGCATCAACCTCATACTTGTTGCACCAGTTTTCCATCATTCCCATGTCCAGCATTGCTCGAAATGCATCAACCACTTGCTTGCTCCTCTCCTCTCCTGCCCTGCCCTGCCCTGCCCTGCCCTGCCCTGCACCCCATCCGCTCTACTGTGATGATCCTACCATCCATGGAGATCGGGGGTGTCTTAGGTGGTATTTCCAATGACACGTTCTCCCAACTTGTCGCTCTATTGAAGAAGATAACAGACTACAGTGCCAAGGATGAGAAAATAGTACACTCAGACATTGAGCGGAAAGACGCGGAGATTGATGAAGAAATCGGTGTTGCAGTTGTCTTTGATGAGCAGGAGCAAGACAAGGAAGATGAGGAGGATTACAAAATTCGGGACGAGACTGACGATGAAGAAGAGGAAGAAGGTGAGGGGTAGGCGAGGGGGAACAAGATGCCAGCACCAATGAACTTGTTACCTGAGTCGGTGGGTCTTCCGCTGCTTATCAAGCAGGGAAAGCCAAAGCAGACAAGGACATCGTTTCTCCACACACCATTGATGGTTTCTGGGTACAATGGGAGATATCAGAAGTTCACCCGGACCCAGTCACAGCTGCAGACAAAGCCACCGCAGTGCTTTCCATCCTTGATTCAGAGTTGGGTTTGCACGACTGCGAGAACCAGCTGATGGAGTTGTTCGAGTACCAGAGCTTTCACGTCATCACGAAGTTCAGGGACATCATATTCTGGTGTACCAAGTTGATGCGGAGTAATGCTGATGAATGAATGAACGTAGAAGTGGTAATGCGGGAGAAGGGTGTTGGGTGGATTCTGAGGGAACTAGCAGGTGACCGGCAGGCTAACTTGAAGAAGACCTATGACGATGCTATGGATGTCGACGTCAAAGAGGTCCACAGCCATGCCCAAGATGGCAACTCTCGCGCCCGGTTCTACAGTCCAACCGAAGATGACTGTTGACCTTGAGAGCATGGCATTTAGTCAGGGAGGCCACTTGATGTCGAACAAAAAATGCAAGCTTCCCGACGGGTCTTTCAAGTGTTCTAGGAAGGGCTTCAAGGAAATCCATGTTCCCATGCCGAAGAAGCACACCGGGAGTGAGGATGAGCTTGTTCCTATGAGCAAGTTACCCAAGTGGGCACAGGCTGCGTTCATGGTTCCAAAGCTCAATCAGGTGTAGGGCAAGCTGTTCCCTGTCGCATTTGGCACAGATGAGTTATTACTCCTTTGCACACTGACCAGTGCTGGAAAGGTGAGCAGATCGATCGTACGTTGAAGCTGTCTCTCATAGGGTATGCCCAGACCAACTTGAATATTGCAATGTTGACCATTCTCAATAAGCTGGCAAAATACCGAGATGAAGAGACTGGCGGGTTTGCTCTCAACCAGTTCAAGATAGTTTATATCGCCCTATGAAAGCCCTCGTACAAGAGATGGTTGGCAATTTTACCTCCCATCTAACCTCCACTTATGGTGTCAAAGTCGGTGAGCTGACTGGTGATTCTCAAATGATGAAGCAGCAAATCTCCGAGACCCAAATCATCATGACAACACTGGAAAAGTGGGACGTTATCACTCACAAGAGCACGGACACCAGCTATATGAATCTTGTTTACCTTATGATCATCAATGAGATCTGGCACCTATTGCATGATGAGCGTGGTCCTGCTCTGGAGAGTGTTGTTGCATGTGCTATTCGGAGGATGGAGTAGAGTGGTGACTACGTTCACCTTGTTGGGCTGTCTGCAATGCTACCCAATTACCAAGATGTGGCTACGTGGACAAGTCAAAAGGACTCTTCTACTTTGACCCCTCCTACTGTTCATGTGGACTCCAATAACAATTCATTGGTGTCACTGAAAAGAAAGCTATCAAGCAATTCCAGGTCATGAATGAAGTCTACTACGAGAAGCTACTTGACCAGTCGGGGAAGAACCAAACCCTTTTCGCCCATTCTCGCATACGATCATTCTTATCGTAGGCTGAGTCCACCACCCATAGCCACTCCCACTCCCCCTCCTTGTCCGTTTCCTTGCTCAATCGCTCTTCTGTTTCGTCACCGGCACCATGCTGGTCTCCAACAGACTGTCTCATTCAGGCTACTTATGACATGGCTATTGAAAAGGAGACAATCGCCCAGTGGTCCGACCACAATGAGAGAATGAGGAAAGACAGGCTAACTTCCTGCTGGCTCCCTCATGATTAGACGACCCCTTCTCTATGCTACACGTCACTCCTTGCCAGTGTGCTACTCCGGCATTCTCTGATTCCCACCCCTGGCAGCCAATGATTCGCTCTGTTGCCTCTGAGTCAGTTCTGGCACGACGCCACCAGTTTGTCTGACCCAACGCTGCTATGTGGGAGATCAGGAAGGCCGAGGGTAAACAATTCGTGCGTCTACCTGTGCAGGACGTTGCTTGTAACGTGCTGATACAACTGTTTACTTATTCTAGCTGTGGTACCAGTACTTCAATCTGAACCTGCCTGAGCTCAGAGAGCTCATCAGTATTCCTAACACTGGCCGCCTTGCCCACCGACTGGTTCATAATTTCCCTTAACTACAGTAAGTGTTCATTTTTCTTGGGAATAAGCGTGATGATTGAGGTTTCCAGACTGCAAGCACAAGTACAACTTATCACCTGCTCCCTCCTGCGCATTGGCCTGTCCATTGTACCCGACTTCCGCTGGGAGGAGAAAATTCATGGTGGTGCCAAGACATTCTTCATTCTCATCAGGACGTCAATGGCGAGATCATCCTCTTCCATGATACATTCATCCTTCGTCAGCGGTATGCAGACTACATATGAGCGCAATGTCACCATCACTGTCCCGATGTTCGAGCCTGTCCCTCCCAATTACTACATCTCAGTAGTATCGGATAGATGGTTGCACGCAGAGATGAGACTTCCTATCTTGTTCAAGCACCTCATTTGCCCTGAAAAGTTCCCACTTCCGACACCCCTCCTCGAGCTCCAACCTCTACCTCTCTCTGCATTGCACAACAGAGCAATCTACTCGAACATGATCCAGACGTTCAACAAAATCTAATGCAAGTGTTCCAAGCGCTCTACACCTCTGACGAAAACGTGTTTGTTGGTCCTCCCATGGGAAGTAGGAAGACCATCTGCACTGAATTCGCACTGGTCAAGCTATGAAATAAGAAGGACGACTCAAGAGCGGTTTGTGTGGAGCCGTATCAGGAGATGGTCAATCAGGATCAGCGTGTTGCAGAGTGCCGTCGTTTAGCAGTGTACAGGGATCAGATGAGCATGGACTTGCATTGGCTGGAGCAAGGTGATGTCATTGTGTGTACACCAAGTCAAGTGCGTGTTCACAATGATTTTCTTACCCGTTTGATAACTAACTGTTAACAGTGGGACATTCTGTCATGCAGATGGCATCAGAGGAAGAACATGCAGACGATTTCCCTGTTTATTGCCAATGATGTTTAACTCATTGGCGGGGAAGTGGGGATGATGTACGAAGTAATCATTTTGAGGACGCGGTATGTCTCTGCACAGACCAAGATCAAGACACGTATCGTAGTCTGTGATGTATCACTTTCAAATGCCCAGGATCTTGCAGAGTGGATAGGCACTCCATCGCATGCCATTTTCAACTTCTCACCAGGGTAAGCAAATTGGACTCGGGTGGTCTGTTTATCGCTCATGATTCATTTAGCTTGCGACCTCTTGATATGGACATCCACCTCCAAAGCTTCACTATTCCTCACTACCATTCATTGATGATCTCCCTGTCCAAGCCAGCACACCTTGCCATCATGTATGCTCCAACGAGGCCTGTCATCATGTTCGTTTCATTGCAATGCCAGTGCTGCCTGACTGTAGAGGATCTACTGTTGTACTGCACCGCTAACAACAACCTCAACCAGTTCCTGAACAAAAACGAGGCGGATCTACAACCGCACCTTGACCACATCAGCGACCAGGATCTCATAGCACGGTATCGGATATTACCACAGGCATTGAATAAACGAGACAAATTTATCGTGGAACGCTTGTTCGAGCGCGGTGCCATCCAAGTTTTGGTGGCTTCCAAAGTATGTCTTTTTCCTTGGTCATTTTGAAGAGATTTAATTGTTGCATAGGATATGGGATGGAGTCTCCCGGTGGCGAGCTACATGGTTATTATCATGGGTGTGCAATTCTTTGAGGGCAAGGAGCACCAATATGTGGATTACCCTGTCATGGAAGTGCTACAGATGATGGGCAGTACATATGGTGGTTATCTACTCGATTGCTCAATAACTTTACAGAGGACGAGATGGATGTCTCCGCACTTAACCTCGGCATGATAGCAATTTACTACAATATTTCTTGTAAGTGCTAGATCATGTTCAGTGTGATAGTTTGCCTTCTCTCGAACGCACCGCTGACTGTGCCCATAGATATCACCGTCGAGGTCCATATGCTATCGCTAAAAGAGCGCACAAATCTAAAAGGCTTACTCAAAGTCATCTCGTCATCCGCAGAGTTTGAAATGATCCCAATTTGCTGTCATGAGGGTGTTGCTTTCCATCACATATATGACTGTCTACATCAAGCTTGAGCGGGCAGATTTCGAAGTACCACACTTCAGATCAGAAATCGCCACTAGTCACCAGTATGCAGGTCAGCCCACAACACCTCTCATCCCTGTGTTTCATGCCCCTGGCAACCTTAGGTAAGTCCTTCTATCCTTCTACCCTTCTCCTTGGGGGCAATTTCCTCAGCCTGCCCTCGAGTAGGCAGGATCCCTTTTATGGCCATGAGCAAACATAAAGGTTATGTACACAATTCATTACACATCCCTTTGCCTGCCACGAGTATCCCTCCTCCTCCACTGTCAAACTACCCCCATTTCATAGTGTACTATTCCCTGTACGGAACCAAGCTCCATTCCTCTGTGACATTCACCACCCTCATCCTGTTACGACAACTTAAAGTGCATTTTCGGACTGCTCAGGGATCGTCGGGTCACCGCTTGTTTGTATCTGCTCACATCAAAGGTCATCTGTGACATCACCTACTCCAACAAGCGTGATCAATTGTTGCCCAGGGCATGTTCCAGCTGCGGGAGATTAATCGGATGGAAAGAAAAATATGTCAGTATCTCAAGTGGGGAACTATACATCGATCCCGTCACGCTCAAGGAGTTCGAGGACATGATCCACAAGGACTTCATCGGACCCGGACCCTACCCTACATATATCCTTCGACGAAGAAATCGACGACGCCACCCACTGCCAACCCCTTCACAGCCTCTTCGAACATGGGTTCATTGCCGTCGCATGGGCAACAGTATCCTTCACACCCAAACTGGTACTTCCCCCCTCCCCAAAACCCTCCCAGTTGCAGGAGACCAATCGAATGGCAAGTGAAATATATCTGTAGTATCTCAAGTGGGAGTTAAATATCGATCCCGTCATGCTCAGGGAGTTCGACGACATGATCCACAAAGACTTCGTTGGACCCAGACCCTACCCTACATATATCCTTTGATGAAGAATTTGGTGCCACCACCCACTGCAAACCCCTTTGCAGCCTCTTCGAACACGAGTCTGTCATTGTCATATGGGCAATGGTATCCTTCGCCATTCAAACCAGTACTCCCCCTCCCCAAACCCTGGGCCCTCCATAGTGTCGACACACCGTTACCATCATATACACTGTCGGCTCCCCTAACGTCATAGGTGTCTCCACCTACCCCTGGGATCAAGGGCTATTGTCTTGGACTGATGTCGACAATCACGCACACCTAACCACTACATCGCACACATCCAACCACCAAATTGTAGCGTTACAGAGAGCCATTGGTGGTGAATCTCGAATCCTTGTACAAGGCTAGTAGTATTGTGAGTGACAAAATGACATGTTTGACTGTACGATTTGACCTTGTCTATGTGAGCCGGCTGCAGGATCGCATGCATGCGGGCCTGTTGAGTATATTATGTACCAAGTACCGACATGTGTTACGATTGTCCTTTTTCTTTTCTTACATCTCGCTCGTCTGCTGACTCGCTTTGTTCTTGACCCTCCTTCACACCGTTCCTTCGGAACGCCTTCAACCTAAACATAGCTTCCTTACTACACACTATGCATGGTCCTGTTGTCCCATTCCCTTATACCTTTTATGGACATCTTTTCTTGTTCATGTGTAACCTGTTATGCAGCCTCTTCTCTTCTATGTATTGCACAGCCCTGCTCCCTTTTATACCCGCCTTAGTCCTTCTACTAGGGACACTGCTTGGTCTGTGCGCCGCGTCTCCACCTATTTAAGTAGGCGATACTTCCTGTACTTTTCCCTAACTTTAATCTACTTGATTATCCCTCGTAACCTGGATCTCTCAGAGTCTCCGCACTACTCTTGAGTGCGTGCTCCTTTGTTTAGACCCTTGTCCTTGAAACTCCCTAAGCAACCACTTGTTGCCAGGAGTTGCTGCGGAAGCCCCCAGCATCCTTGACTCTTGAAGACATCCTTCAAGAAACCTTTAACCCTTGTCATTTCAAGTCTACGCTTGCCTCTACCCGAGTCAAGCATAACAACATGCACATTACACAGTGGTGAGTCACCGTTCCCACACCTTCTCTTGATGTACCCCACCACCAACCTCAACTCAATGGAGGACTCAATGGGCGGCCAAAGAGGTAATGAAGCTTGCCTAGGCCACAGGATGGAAAATATAAAAAGGTAGTGCGCCGTTGAGGTCTCCTCGAGGTGCTTCTCAGCCTCCCATCCCATTCATCTTCGAGACATGCCACCCATCCTATGGCCCTGACTCGCCGCTCTGATTCTTCATCCGTCACAAACACTAACCAACCTGGACTTCCCCAGACAACTCATCCAGTTCACTCGACAGCTGGAAAGGGTGGCCATACTGCCCAACTGCAGAAGACCACCATTGCTATCAAAGAAGCCTGGGCCCAGCGCAGATTCGACCAATCCAAGGATCTTCTTGACAATGAACCCATCAATAAGACAGCTCCCATTCCGTGTTGTCCCAGAAAGAAAAAGACTGTGAAGCGGCCAGCTGAGGTCAGTGTTGCAGCAGGTTACCTCATTATATACTAACTCCCTTCGACCAGGACATGGCAATAAATGACAACCCAGATTCTGACCCCTTTGATTCAGGCTCCCAGCCAATCAGGCACTCGGGTCCAGAAGGTCGCTTTGGTTTGCAGCCTCAAGCTCCTGCATTTGTCAGCAGGCAAAGCTTGCAAGAATACGAAAGGGATTACCCCAAGAACGATCTAGTGGCTTGTGCAGGCCAAGGGGGTATCCTCCACAAAGCGGTTTGTGATCCTTCAGTCACAAATTTCTAGCTCACAAGACGTGTTTCCAGAAGCCATACATTGACTCCAATAATGAGGAAATTGAGATGGCCATTGACAATGGTCGGTCACATGAACACTGCTTAGAGGATGGGGACCACAGTCACCAAATGGATGTCAACGGCTCACATAGTGGTTTATTTGATCTCGACAACGAACATGGTATGTTAGCGTTTTTCATCCTTTTTATGTTATCAGTTCATTCATCATTTTTACAAAGATCAAGTACCATCATACCAAGATTATCCATCAGCCAGGAAAGATCGCGAAGATCAAATCATGTGCGACCCGTCCTCAAAGGACGACGCTACAGTGCAGCCACCACACCATCATGCCCAGCAGGCCCCACCATGACAATCCAATCCTTCTCACCACTTCTCAGTCAGAGACTCCACCCAGCCCCGCTGCCATGTTTCGAATGCACAGCAATGCCAGGAGGCCACCCTCCCCTTGCCACCAATCTCCTGGTCCACTTCAAACAGGGATGATGAGAACGACCACAGTAATGGAAATCAAGTTTGGAGCACCATACGCCATGGTGATGAGCAAGTAAGTAACTACAATATGCCCTGGGTAGTACTACTGCAATACAGGCTAATACCGACTACAATGTACTTGGTTGCCACCATACGAGCAGCCGCCGCTTCAGGTCCCCCGATCCCGACTTCCTCTCTAGTGTTCAAGATGGCACTCATCTTGAGAACAATCACACATCAACGGATCATCGGGTGGGTAATGACTCGGTGAGAGCTGATCCTGGAAGGGAATATGAAATCCTTACCATGGGGAGGGGGCGTGCGGCTGCTGTCCCCCAAGCGATTCAAGGTCCTATCCCCCAACCCACTGCCCCTCCCTCGAGGGCCTGGGGTAATGACGTGGCAGCTTTTCATGAGACCCTCACTGCACAGCAAGAACATGGTCCTGTTGTTGAATGTGCTGGCAACCACACAGCTATGGGCAATCGGGCCACAGTTACATTGGACGTCGGTGGGCTCAACTCAGCTGCTGTCGTAAGGAACCCTCAAACCATTTCTGGTGTCCCAGAACAAGTGCAAGGTCGCCGTGGCAGGTACTCAAAGAATGCGAAGGGTACCATTCAGGCCAAGGTGTGGCACATTGGATTCTATCCTCCTCTCTGGACACGCCTCCTGGAGACTGCCAAAGCAGAAATGTGGCGTGCTCTATTTCGTCGACACCCCTTCCTACCAGATAGAAAAATCGCAGTGACAGAAGGAGAATGCTATGAAGTATTGTTGAGTGTCATGACTTGCTATGAGAAAGAGGAGATTCCATTGGAACACGGTATGGTGTGCTCACTCGCACGCACTCATGCTAATGACTTTCTAGGGTTTTCTGAGAGAAAATATGACATGGCCACGATGGTGATGTATTTTCAAATTCTATTGGGGCAGGCTTTAACGAATATTAGCTTTATGATGATGTAGGGTCGTTTCGCAGCATAATCAAGAAAGCTGCCCAGGAAGCCATTCCCATCGGGTATGCGCTCTTTGCTCCACCTTCTGTCATTTCTTGGGAAGCTTGCATGGCGGCTGTCAAAGACAGAGCCACGAAACAATTGGAAAATTCGGAGTATTTGCGGAGAGAGCTTGATGTGAACGTGAGTGATCTACATTGTATCTAATATGTTTGATACATGCAACATTTATAGGGAAAGCAACTTCACTTTGGGCACCCTGTTCTAAAGCAACTTTGCTTGTCCATTTTCTATGCCGATTCTCGAAAGTCTCTCTGAACATTCCCTGAGTTTCAACACTCTGTTCCCCTGAAAGCACTCGCGTTCCTAGCTGCAATAGTAAGTGACTTCTCATTGCCTCCCACTATTACTCACTACACATTACAGGTCTGTTCTATATTATCTGTTTACAGGACCCACCGGAAGGATACCAACCCAAACATGAATGCGAAGGAGCTCAAGAAAGCATACAACAAATTTTTACAGAGCCTCAATGCGATCAAGAAACATTGTTCCAAAGGCCCTTGGCTTGAAACCATGCTAGCCAATTGGGCATTCGAGGGAATGTAAGTAACCACTCATTGTTTCGGCAGATATTCTAATGTAACAAGCAGGGACGGTTACTCGAATGGTGCTGGAGACAATGATGACATGGGTGGGGAATTTGGCACGGACATCTCTGACTTGGAGTCGGACAAGCAGCCTGGTCTCAAGCCTCAGCCTGAGCAGCCTGATGGCAAGCGGTTTGATGGTGAGCAGCCTGGGTCAGATGGTGAGCAACCTGGGTCGGATGACGAGCAGCCCGGGTCAGATGGTGAGCAGTCAGAGTCTGATGGCGAGCAGTTTGATGGCGAGCAGTCCTGTGAGGATTCTGATGACAAGTAATGCCAGTGTGTGCACCAGTTCTAGTATCATACTTCAGTACCTCTCTTGACATGACACGACACGATGCTGCAATAATACAGTTTACTACAGTTCAATGAAGTGAGACAAGGGCCAACAGGGCTTGATGAATACAACATGATAGATGTACAGTCCTTCGGATTGTGTAGCTATACAGTATCATAGAACATACAGTATGGTAGACTTGTATACACTGTACAGTGTGGCTGGTCTGTATAGGGCATACAGGATGTGTTTGAGTGTGCAGCTTACTTAATCTGCACAGCACTGTGCCCTCTGTGTCATGACTGCACAGGGGGGACCTTTCTGTCACACCATGATGAGTGTAACATGCTGTGCAGCTAACTTATGTTTTGCTGATGGGACGAGGGGTGGTGGTGGCGAAGCGAATGCACCGAGTCAAGAAACCAGGCTATAGGGGTGAGTGAGGTGTGTTGTGAGACGCCAATGAGGATCCGGTCCGCCAGAGCAATGGCAGCGGCAACAGGATGTATGGGAAATGATGCAAGATGGGCTGCACAACAAGCAGTGCACGTTGCGAGTCGAAATGACTTGATACGTGACTGCTAGCTACTAGAGTCAAGTCGAGTCAGCACAAATGGTACAAACGGATGACAATAGACATACCCCGCACCGCCCCTCATTGATTCCAAGACCACCCAAATCCACCCTGTCATCGAGGATGAATGAAGATGAAGTCTGGAAGAATCGCTGAGTCGGTCCAACCTGAGTGAAGAGAATCAAGAGATACACTCATCCAAATATGGTCGCGTTGAGTCCTTATCGGGTCAATGGGATACGACTATGGATGGTGCAGGAACGATTCCAGGGTGTGATATGCAAGCTCAAAGGTGCTGGAGACGACTGGCGCACATGCTGGCCGCGCGACAATGTAGCCATCATGATGTGGTTGCGTAGACAATGTTGTTGTTGTTGTTGTGCATGTGGAGCTGAGTTGGGGGAGCTGGGAGCACTGCATAATGCGAGGTAGCATGGAATCCAGGCAGGCAGGAGCACGAGAGGGGTGCACAAGATGGTCAGTAGAAAGGAACTTATCATCTGTTGGAGAGTACTTATTACTACTAAAGGAACTTCGGTCGCGGAGCTTTTGGTCACGGTGTGACTGAGCAGTGGCCTTTTATGTACATAACTTGACATTTGGGTGATCACACCACAATTTGGACTAGCAGCAGTTCTGACACTCGGCAAGAAGCGCAATCACTCACTCAAACACGCGTGCTTGGAGAAGATATTGTATATTTCTAAGTTACAGCATAGTAATTTGACATAAATTTGACATATGTTCAGTATAAACCTGAATAATACATACTGCTGTGACATGCCAGAGTTATGTACATATCTCCAGCTGGAAAATCAGGAGGCTCAGACCCCAGTGACACTTGGAGGGAAATGGTTAGTTTTGTGCTTGAAAGATTGCAAGGGGATTTTACGTACCATCATCGCCTGTTCTGAAACCCGAGGGATATCCACACCACCTGATGACCAACCACACCCGACCAACATGAGTCTCTGCCTCCAAAAGATGTCGCTCTGCTCGTTGAACCTGCAGGTGGCTGTACTCCAGTCATAGGAGGTGGCACTGAACCAGCTGATCTGCACATTGTTTCTGGATCTTGCACAGCTTGCACTCCCTCGCACTGTCTCTAAGAGTAGCTCTGCCTCGGAAGAGGTGCTTGGTGCTGAAACAAGACCCTTCAGGCTTGGTGAGTTTTCGGACACAGAAGCAAAAAAAAGGGCAGGAACTTACCCAGCCACAGTCACTAATAGCAACTTCTTCCATTTGAATGAGCACGTCGTCCACGTCAGGGAGGTTGTGTTCTTTCTTTGGCGGAATATCTGAGTCACCTAGTTGGCTGATTTGAGAGCCTGAGGTTGAGCGATGCATGTTATGAGTGGAGTTGAAGCACTTGACAGTTAAGCAGAGATATGTTGATGCAATTATGTGTTACGTGTGACTATGCTTGAGACTCCTTAATAGTGTTCTTCGCATTGTTATGGTCTGTCTGAGTCTCTCAGTCTTCAAAGTTCATGTTCCCCCTTCATGCCAAAGTGAAAGAAATCCCTTGTGCATATCCAGAAGACTTCATTCTGCCCCTAATGCAGGAAGAGATTTTCAAGTGAAACCCGTGTCCTCCAGCACATGAATCAACCTTCGTTGGCTTGCAGCACATTCCTCAACAACATCTCAGGCTCTTCGCGTCGTCCTGAATCTCTTGGCCAAAACATTCACAGCATCCGTCAACCATCTCCTGAATCAGCCAATTTTGTGCAGATGGACATAGATGGACACTCACATGTTTCGGATGACCCAATGGATGTTGTCGACATGTTGCATGATGATCAACCACAGAACTTGGACCCGCAGAATCCCGCAGACTCTGGAGAGACTCTCCTGGTGAACATTGAAGAGTTTCCAAGTGCATCCCAGACTTTTCTGCATGGGAGCACTTTCATGGATCAGTTCTTTTCTGACAAATATGGCGAGTTGCACAAGGAAAACCTATACTATCTGTTCGCCTCCCAACAGAACTGGCAAATTGCATCGTGGCTGCTATGCTCTCGCTTGGGCATGGCTGCGATCGACAGCTTTCTTTCATTGCCATTGGTGAGTGCACATTGACTGTCATTGCTCATAGCTGATCAGTTATATGCATAGATAAAGCAACTCCCAATCTCATTCCAAACTGCGAGAGATCTATGCCATTGTGTGGAGCTCTTGCCCTCTGGTCCTCTCTGGCGCTCACAAGTTATATGCCCCACACACCCAACAAAATGATCCGTCACACTCTTCCATCGTGATCCGATTGAATGCCTCCAAAGCATTCTCAGTCACCCTTTCTTCGAGCACCACATTGACTTTGTGCCCCGAAAAGTGTGGTCCACCACTGCTCGACTGTCGCGTGTATATGATGAATGGCTCACGAGTGACCATGCATGGGAATTACAGGCAAGTCATCTAAATGATCTCAATGCAGTATGCTGATTTCCAATAGACACAACTGCCTGAGGGTGCGACACTACTAGGCATCATCTTGTCATCAGACAAAACGAACATCTCTGTGATGTCTGGGAATTGCATGGCGCACCCCCTGCTTCTGAGTCTCGCCAACATTGCTTCTGATATTCGCAGCAAGGGCTCTCTTCATGCCCACTTATTACTCGCTCTGCTCCCAGTTCTATCATTCATTCACAAGAAGTCCCGTATTCGCTCACTCCTCTCCAATTGATTGTTCCACCACTGCCTCGATTTGGTACTTGTGCCTTTGAAGATTGCTGCAGCCATTGGCATCATCATGAATGATTCTCTTGGCAACCTAAGGTATTGCTATACGCCACTTGTCGGATATATTGCAGACACACCAGAGCAGTGTTTGTTGTCATGCATGAGCCCAAGGTCATCCCCCATGTCAATCGCCACTTACCATCAATTCGGCGATGATACACATTACAATCACCGAACTGCTGAGCATACTCTCCTCGCTATCGCCATGTTGTGTAGCCAAGTCGACCCTGACGATTTTGCCGCTTTTCTCAAAGTAGCAAAGTCATACAGACTTAACGGTGTTCACAAACCCTTCTGGGAGGACTGGCCTCTATCGAGCACGGCCCAGTTCTTGAAAGTTGAACCCCTTCACCACTTCTTCTGGATGTCATGGGACCACGACACACAGTGGTGCATCTCCATTGTAGGGGTGGACGAAATCGACTATTGCTTCAGTCTCCTGCAAACGCTAGTTGGCTATCACTCATTTGGTGATGGGATCTCAAAACTGAAACAGTCACCAGTCGCAATCACCGCTCCATTCAACGATATTGTATCATTTGTGTTGTCGCTGGTGCAGTCCCTTTGCATTTCCTTGCAGCTATCCATGCATTACTGGACTTTTGCTATCTCGCCCAGATGCCTGTCTTCAATGAGCGGGCATTGGCTAAGCTCGATGCTGCATTGGCCTCGTTTCACACCCACAAACATGCCATAATAACTGCCGGTGCACGGTCCGAGCACTTCAGAATTCCCAAGCTTGAACTCATGCAGCATATCATACCTTCCATTCGTGCCTCAGGTGCCCCCTTGCAGTGGTCGGCAGACGTTACCGAGCACACCCATGTGACGGAAATAAAGAACCCTGTGTTGGATATCTTATTCCGTATTTGGTAGTTACTGCTTACATAAGCATAGCTACGTCACACCATTCTTACCTTAGTTTTACTTCAGTGACATACTGAGTATTCTACAGGTATAGTTACCTTACTACTAATAATATAGTGACATGCTGAGTATTCTACAGGTTATGAGCCCTGGTGGGGCAAGGGAGTCGGGAAGGCGTCGAGGTGGATGTGTCAAGGAGGTCGAGAGGGCACGCTGACGTTGAGGGCGCGAAGGTGGGAGCGGTCGAGACGAGCGTGTTGCAGACGTCGAGAAGCGTCCAGGAGGGTCCGGGCGACGGCGACGACGAAGAACATCGGCCAGGTGTGCCGGACGAACCACCCGACGAGCTGAGAGGCGAATCCGGAGGCCCCACAGACGTGCAAGTCGAGCCAGGCGGCGAGACCGGCGAAGTCGAACGAATCAGATGCGCCGCGCACGAAAACGCGGACGCCGAGGTCGTAGGAATGCGCCGAGGTACGCAGGTCGAGATGGAGAGTGCCGTGATGCGTCGAGGAACGTCGGTCGAGGGGGAGAGCTGGAATGCGACGATGCACGAGCGACCGAGCACAGGAGTCGAAGAAAACGGTCAGCGCAGCGTACCGGACGACGACGACGTACCTGGAACAACAGAGCCTCCACCACTCACCAGCCCGGACGAGCCCGCAAGACCAGAGAACGAACCCCCGAGCGTCGAGCTCGAGGGGGAGAGAATACCTAATCCGAGCTGCGACGTCGGACGTACCAGCGCCGAAGCGAACGCGCCGGGACCATCTGAGGACGACGAGGACGCTAGGGACCAGGCGAAGAACCTGGAGAACGCGTCAGAACGCGTCGACGAGCCCTTGGAGCAAAAGGACAAAGTAGACTCACCAGAAGGAGCTCTAGACGAGCTAGACGCGCCGGGAGACGAAGCGGACGCGTCACCAGCGTCAGGACGGGTCGAGGACGACGGAGAGCGGCCGATGAAGCTGCGGGAGACGTCAGAACGCGAGCAAGAACGCTCCGAGCCCAAGGAGGAGGCAAACTCACCAGGTAGACCTGGAGAGGAGCCATACGAGCCGGGCGGAGAGATGGCCTTACTAGGCGACCCCCAGACCTACCAAGAAGGCCCCAGAGGCGAAGGGGACCAGCGCGTCGACGATGTGAACGCGTTGTGTCGAGATACCTGGCCAGGAGGCCAAATGGGCGAGTTGGACGGATCGGAAGGCGTCGAGGGCGTTCGGGAGCCCCAGAAGGTTGTCGACGGTGGGGAACACGACCAGATACGTCCTAAGGACGTCGGAGACGAGCGCGACGTCGAAACGAACGCGCCAAGTCGAGATATGCCCCCAGGAGACCCAGAGGGCGACCAGATCAAGTCGGGAGATGTCGGGGACGATCAGACGAGCCAGAGTGATGGAGATGGCGTCCAGGGAGCTGGGAAACGAGATGGTGAGGACGGCGCAACGAGCGGCGCACGCTGCGAGTCGAAACGGCTCGAAACGCGACCGCTGGCTGAAGACGAAACGGATCAGCACGGACATCGCAAGCGCACGACGACGGACGCACCTGAGCCATCCAAACCACTCTCCATCGACCACAGACCACCCGCCGACCATCCGAATCCACCGCGTCGACGTGGACGACTCAAAACGCGACCTAGAGAAGTCAGCAGAACTCGAGCGAACAAATATGCTCACCTTGTCAAACGGTCACGCCGCAACCATATCGGACGACCTAGATGCGACGAATATACCCCATAAGTATTATTGGAAGACTCTAGAGGGTTACTCACCTCTGTTAGATGCTACAACGAGCCGAGGAGTGCAATTGCGCGCACTTAGACAGCGCGACCGCTACGCGAGTCGCGACTTACCATATCGGGCAACCGCTCGAGCGCAGCGCGACACATGGACTCACCAATACGGACACGGAAATTCATTCGTTTATCAATACAATGGTATACTTTCATTTGAATTTCATCCTTTACCTATTAGACAAACACTTACAGTCCCTTTTACTTACCCTTTCGTGTTTGAGGGGGAGTGTTGGATATCTTATTCCGTATTTGGTAGTTACTGCTTACATAAGCATAGCTACATCGCACCATTCTTACCTTAGTTTTACTTCAGTGACATACTGAGTATTCTACACCCTGTGCATGCAGGGAACAATCAAAACTATTATGCCCAGATCGCCCACTACCTGGACTGTTCTGAAAAATGTTTCAAGTTTGATGTTGCCACCTCAATTGCTTCATCCCACGAGCATGACAGCAGCAATGATCTTGCCAACGACAACCACGAACCCAATGACGAAAAGGTCAACACCATGTTTCATCATACTCCCACATGCAAGGTCGTCGACTATTTTAAGATCGCCAATCTGCTCATCAATGACACATCATCTAATGTACTACACCCGAGATGTACGTTTGCATCGCACTGTTGGCATATTCCACCTTTGGTACTTACATATGTATCTCGAGAAATTTACAGGCTGTGCACCCCTGATAAGGCAACTGCACGTGCCATACGTCACGTGACTTGGGGTTCCCCATTGCTCGCCCGCTTTCGTGTGCGTCCGCACTTACCTAAGTGTGCCCACCCGAGTGTGTCGAGTGCCTGAGCACTGTGCAATGATGGCAACACTCGTCAAAAAAAAATCGTCGAGATTCAGGAGGGGCAGGGCATCACTGGGGATGTAACATTCACCAGGTAAACAGAGGGATATGACCACGAAATGACTAGTAAAGTGCTGCAGAAAGTCGTAAAGTAAGATAAGTGCCCATTTGGTGGAGATAAGTGAGATAAGTGGGGCAGCCCGAAAAATTTACATTGTTTGTAAAATTTTTACATGCAATAACAGACACTGATTGGCTGTCCTGGTCCCCATAAAATTTGTAAAATTTTTCCAGTGTGTGCCTCATGTTTTGGGATGCGCAACCCTGTCATTGGAACAACCACCTACGAATTTCAATGGAAAGATATACTTATGTCGCGCAAGTGAGGGAGGTGCTGAGCGCAATCCAACACCTTTGAAATTTGAGGGTCACCAGGCTTGATATCACTCAAATCGACCGAGAGAGCAGTTACTGAGCTAGGGTGACCAAGGTATTGCAGAAGTAATTTCAGATACTCAGGGGGTCCCCCGAGCGCTTGCAAGGACAGGAGATGAACGGAAAGGGGTCGTGATTGTCGAGTCTTCTTTGATTCACCGTACACGGAGATGCAGAGTGATTGAATTTGGGAGTGTTGTTGCAAGAAAGTCAGAAGGGTTCTAACCGAACATTGAGGGTCTACCTCAAGGCGGAGGAGGAGGGGTAAATCCAAAGACCGAAGTAGTCTTCCCCACATGGTGGCGGATAGACCTGCGTCTTGCAAAACAAGCTCCCTGAGTGGTGAGTTACGGAGGGTTGTCAGAGTGAAGGAAAGTAGAGGTGGGGAGAAGACATTGTTGCAGGCCGATGAGAATGACTCGAATTGAGTAGGCGTTGCACGCGAAGACCTTGGGAATGATGTCACGCGGGGTGCAGAGGGATTGGAGCGGGCAGAGTATGACAATGATTGACATCCAGACGCCCTAATACTTGCGAGGAGGGTTGCAGTGGCTGCCAGTGATTCCTCACCACCGAAGCAAGATAAATAGGCGGTCGGTATGTTGGCGCACTGGGGTGACTCAAAGAATATCCCTAGAGCTCGGAGGTG
>JBBPQL010000074.1:0-67630 GCA_038092515.1 Boletus subparvulus
GTTACCACAGATGCGTATGGCCCTTTTTTTTTTTGGTGAGTGCAGTCCTTCTCCACGGTTGATGGAGAAGGCATACATCGCGCTGAAATCTGTTCCCGTCTCAAGAGGCTCGATACCGCACCGGGCCCAACTTCACTTTACGTTCACTTTGAAAATCATGGTCATTTTCGGAGAGAGCGGTGACTCCGTCCATGCACGAGATCTATACAAGCGCGTGATAGTCTGAAAGTGGACTGCAACTGCGGTCAACCGGAGTACAATAGAGATCCTAATGTGAGGACCTCCACAACACGCAACAAGGTCGGGACTGGCATTTTGTCCCTCTAAATACATAGGCACCTGCCAGTGAAGGCTGAGTCGCATGAAAACGGGCAGAAGGATTACGTCTTTTGATAAACGACGTCGAGCCGTGACCGGCGCGGCGGCACCTGGGCATGTCCGACATAGTACTAGGCGAGCGGCTCGGACGTCGGGTAAACAAGCGCAGGGGGCCGTCGGGTACTAATCTGCAGTGCAGTGTGTAACGTCATCGCCCACCGCCGATCTGCAGACTCGGACTTCACGAGTAACGTTGTCGTTTCACGACCGTTGATCAATTCTTTCATAACTAGCGAGCCCTCTCTCATTGGCCGGTGAGCACCTAAGCGACTCTAAAATGGTAAGCGAACTCCAAGCGAGCTCGATGAGCTCTTACCATGAGTTGCTGATTGGCAAGCTTGCCGAGAGTCGAGTCCACAGCCTACAACGCGGTTAGCAATATTTAGACTGGGTTTACGGCCAGTTTATATATCGCTAACCGCACTGATCTACAAATTCGAGTGAGGTGCAACCTCGCTCTGGTCGACGAAAAAGGAATGGCATGATCTAGGTGTACTTTTTTGGGTCGCGTAGAGCTCACCAGCCAATGAAAGGGCTTCAAAAACGATCACTTAGGCCGTCAGAGAGTCATCAAGCGATAACGTTACTCCTCAGCTTTGCAGATCCGGGCCAACTGACTTATCACCACTGCCATCATTTGCCGATGTCGCAGATGTAACCTCCTGTGCAACGCAGCAGGTCGGCAGCTAACATGGGTACTTAAGAAGTTTCTACTGGCACTAATGGACATCGACCACGCCCTAGATCACAATTTCCCCCCAATTTCCATTGGGCATCAGGTTCTGGATAGAGCAATACGTTTGCCAATAGGACATTGTGCCTCTAGTTCCCTCCCCCGCCCCCACATCTTCCGTCTGCAACCATGACTAACAAGATAATCGCAAGAACCGACGAGCAGGTCCTCGCCGAGCTTGGATATAAACAGGAATTCAAGAGGGCCTTCACTCCATTAGAGGTGATTAGCTCCGAGTCACCCCCCCACTCACCACTTACTGACTCGCATCCATAGGTCTTTGGGATTGCGTTCAGCTTAATTGGCGTACTTCCGTCGATTGCGTGAGTATCTCGAGCTCACCCAGAATATTCCGCACGTCATGGCTCACCTCGTCGGACGGCAATATGCAGCTCCGTCCTTGTTTTCTCCCTTTCGAATGGTGGTCCTTCCGCAATGGTGTGGGGTGTACGTACGCTTCTTTTGGCTTGCTTCTCTGAGTTCCTTTTATTTATTTTTTCGACGATCTCATGTTTGATGACATGATGAGCGCAGGTTGTGCTATTCGTCCCTTTATCTTCCATTTGCCCTACATACATTTACTAAATCGGTCTGATCTATATTCACCCCAGTGGCCGGTCGCAAGCCTTTTTATCCTTTGTGTCGGAATGTCCATGGCAGAGCTTGCTTCCGCAGCACCTACGTCTGGTGGTGTGAGTCACACTGCTGCACATTCACCGGCCCATCGAGATGAACAATATATGATACAGCTCTACTTCTGGACTCACTCTCTATCATCCCCTCGCTGCCGAAACCTTCTCAGCTGGATCGTCGGTTGTACGTCCAAACTACGAACTCCCTTACAACCAATTTACCATCCTGTCAGATGCGAATACGATTGGGTCCATCTCAGGAGTCGGTGAGTTATTCATCTCATTCTGGTCAGTTTCAACTGAATTTACGACCCTTATTTCATATCCGATGCTCCCAGCCTCCGCTGACTGGGGTTGCGCCGTCCAGATTACCGCAGCAATTAATATCGGCAACCAGAACTTTGTTGCCACACAAGCACAGACTTTGTACGTTTATATTCCTGTGATTTCGTGACTCCTTCGTGTTGGTCCCTCTTTTGTTTCTTGTCTTGCTGATAATTATGCAGCGGGATCTTTATCGCAGTAATCTTCTCTCATGGTATTATTTGCTCACTTGGGACCACCATCCTTGCGAGACTACAAATTCTCTACATCATCCTCAATTTTTGGTGAGTGTCTCGGATTGTGCTTCTGATCCAAACGCCACCTCGGGAGTTGTGTGACATTCTCAACTTCTTCAAAGCCTGAATGCTGACACATTTATCAGCCTCTGCTTTGCGGTCATCATTGGCCTTCCAGCTGCTACCCCAAAGGAATACATCAATAGCGCCAGCTTCGCCTTAGGAAACTTCTCCAATGGTCTGTCCTCCTTGTTAGTTCTTGTCCTCCGTCTAATTTCGTCCTCTTAGTTAACGGCTGGCCGAACGGCTATGCCTTTTTCCTCTCCTTCCTTGCCCCTCTTTGGACTATCGGTGCGTCATGATTCTCCATCTCTCCCTTTCCACAGGCGGTACGTGTTAACTGTAGCAACTGAATGATCTAGGCGGACTTGACTCGAGTGTGCACATTAGTGAGGAAGCCGGGAACGCAGCAACTGCCGTGCCGCGGGCAATCGTGAGTGCCCCGTCTACATTCCGTGAATCAAACTAATTTGCGTAGGTCGGTGCAGTTGGTATTGCCGGTCTACTTGGTTGGGGTGCGTACTTGCACCCGATCGCAACTATTTGCCAATCTTGACGATGAAAATTGACGGGATTTAGCCATCAACATCTCTCTTGCGTTCTGCATGGGAACCGATCTTACCAGCCTTATAAGCAGCCCTCAACCTATGGCACAGATTTTCTTAAATAGCTTTGGACAAACAGGCACCCTCGTCATATGGTCATTCGTTGTCCTTGGCCAGTGAGTGCTCGTTTAGCCTATTCATGTCCTCTTATGCTTATCTCGTAAATAAGATATATGATGGGATCCTGCATGGTGAAGTCTTTCCTATTTCCGTACATATTCTGCACTGACACTTTACTTGAGGTCGTGGCTGCGTCGCGCCAGTCCTTTGCGTTCGCACGTGATGGTGCCCTTCCGTTGTCAAGCATACTGTACCGCATGAACAGCTTCACTGGCACGCCTGTAAACACTGTCTGGTTTGTCGCCGCGATTTCCGCCCTACTTGGTCTTCTCTCCCTCGCGGGCGCTCAAGCTATCAATGCCGTCTTCGCACTATCCGTGACCGGGCTTTACGTTGCATATTCCATCCCGATCGCAGCGAGGTTCATCTTCAAAAACAACTTCAAGCCTGGTCCGTTCAGTCTAGGAATATTCGTCAGTTCCTCCCAAGATGCACACACCAGAGATCGAAGCTGATGGCACGTTGTACAGAGTCTCCCCGTCGCCATCATTTCTGTCTCCTTCATGGCGTTCATGGATATCGTCTTCCTCTTCCCTACGATGCCCCATACGAACACGCAGGACATGAGCTATACCGTCGTCGTTCTAGTCGGTGTCCTCGTGCTCTCGGTCGTGTGGTATTACTTCCCCGTATACGGGGGTGTGCACTGGTTTACCGGGCCGGTGCGAAACTTGGGCATCGATGACGCTGCAGAAGATGCGAGCAGTGATTCTTCCTCGGTGGCTAGACAGGTTGGGATGGTCGTAGTTGAGAAACGCGTGGAAGTGCCGTGATGTTGTATGTCGATGATATCCGTTATCATTTTTGCTCGCTCTGCCTTGGATTTGCTCTGCAACATTGCATTTGGGTCTCGATATTTAGAAGGGGAGAGTCGATATGCTGACCACGATATATACTTGGTTACCTCAGGCGCGTACCGCACCGGGCTTACCTTCGCTTTGTGTTCACTTTAGAAACCTTGGTCATCTTCGTGGAGAACAGCAACTCCGTCCAAGTACAAAAATTGAAGCGTGTATTAGTCTGAAAGTGGACATCTGCGGTCAACGAGAGTATAATAAACATCGTAATGTGACCTCCCTTTCCTCGGACACACGCAGCAAGGGCGGAACCGGCATTTTGTCCCTCGACGCAGGCACCTAAAGAAATCTGAGTGTGACAGCGCATCAGTGGATACGGTGGGACAGGACAGCACGAACGACGCAACGAAGTACTCATTGTTCGGCTCTGTATTTAATGTAACCACCGTCGTTAGTACCCGCCCGTATGGTCTATGGAAAGTCAGACAGCTGCGGGGTCCCAGTGCGAAGCATGAGAACGGGAAGAAGGATTACGTCTCTTGGTAAACGACATCGGGCTCGTGAGTTCTGGAGAACATGCAAGATATTTCGTACATCGTGCTCAGCGTCAATACCGACGTCATAGAGATTTGTATGAGCGTATGTTGGCAGTGGATGTACCAGCACGGGAGTCGTGTAGAATGTATAGGAAAAATGACTATGCTTACTGGTTGGCGCAAGGCCTTTCATCACATCGCGGCAGCATAGATTCGGATGTGTTTGAAGATGTCCAGACTAAACGGTCTAAGCACACAAATTTGAAGAGCCTAGGGAAGATATATTAGCAAAGATAGGGCGGTAAGTCCAGTGGAAGAGCTGTAAGAGTGTCAGAAAATGGGGGTTGGGTTGGGAAGCGGCATTGAGGGGTGGGCGGTGGGGATAGAAGTGGTGCTAGGTGGTTCAGAGTCAACGAACGGGGCTGAAGTTGCTGAGGATGTGCAAGTCAGCGTGAGCACAAGGACCCTGATGGGCTTCGAGCCAAGGCGACTTTGATCATTTGAAGGGGATTACTATGAAGGCGCCGATGGCATCGCCTTGTCGGAGTCGAGAGGAACAAGTTCGAATGAAGCCACTGAAAAGATAGAAATTGTTTGCTGCAAACACGACACTACCGTGACAGTTACACGAGGCCGCGGATCCGATGGATGTCATGTGGGCGCGTGCTATTACTAGTTGAAAATTATTGCCACCGACTGACCTTGATTCAACACGGTGGTTTTGGACAGTAACTAGTAAGGCACGCAGGTCGGCCAGGACCGAAAAGGCAACGGTATACATGTTGCGTCACATGCATCACACCTGACACCGCATGGACCCGTTTCAAGTTTGGCGAAAATTCAATTCACTCATAGCAAAGCTACCGCATCCTCCTCCTGCCTTCTGTTCGATCGCGCCATCATTTGGACATTGGCCGATGTCATCGCAAATGAATTGCCCCCTATCACGTTCCGCAGCACAAGTCGGCGGTAAGAAGTTACTATCAGTGCTATCTCCCAATCTTCCCGCGATTCTAACTGGGCATCTGGTTCTGGGAAAAGCAATATGTATGTTTGTCCAACAGGAGATTGTCCCTCGAGTTCCCTCCCCCCGCCTCCACATCTCCGTCTACGACCATGACTAACGAGGTAATCGCGAGAGCTGACGAACAGCTCCTCGCCGAGCTTGGATATAAACAGGAATTCAAAAGGGCCTTCACTCCACTAGAGGTGATTAGCTCATTCCCCCGCTCACCACTGACCGACTCACATCCATAGGTCTTTGGGATCGCGTTCAGCATAATTGGTTTACTTCCGTCGATTGCGTAAGTATATTGAGCTCACCATTCATCCGCACGACATGGCTCACTTCGTCGGACGGCAATACGCAGCTCCGTCCTTTTTTACTCACTTTCGAATGGTGGTCCTTCCGCGATGGTGTGGGGTGTGCGTACGAACTTTCTGTCTTGCCTTGTTTGAGCTCTGTTTTTTTATCCAACAACCTCATCTTCTGTGACCTGATAAGCGCACTTTGTGCTATTCGTCGCTTTATCTTCCCTTTGCCCCACATTCTAAATCGGTCTGATCTATATTCACTCCAGTGGGCGGTCGCAAGCCTTTTTATCCTTTGTGTCGGAATGTCCATGGCAGAGCTTGCTTCCTCAGCACCTACGTCTGGTGGTGTGAGTCACACTGTTGCACATTCCCCGGCCCATCGAGATGAACAATATGTGATACAGCTCTACTTCTGGACTCACTCTCTATCACCTCCTCACTGCCGAAATATTCTCTGCTGGATCGTCGGTTGTATGTCCAACCTACGAACTCCCTTACAACCAGTTTACCATCCTGTCAGATGCGAATACGATTGGGTCCATCTCAGGAGTCGGTGAGTTATTCATCTCATTCTGGTCGGTTTCAACTGAATTCATGACCCTTATTTCATGCTGATACTTCCAGCCTCCATTGACTGGGGTTGCGCCGTCCAGGTTGCTGCAGCGATTAATATTGGCAACCAGAACTTTATTGCTACACAAGCCCAGACCTTGTGCGTTGCCATTTCCTGGTCTCCATCGTGTCTGTCCCTCTTCTGGTTCTCGCCTTGCTGATAATTATGCAGCGGGATCTATGTAGCAGTAATCATCTCTCATGGTATCATTTGCTCTCTTGGGACTGATATCCTTGCGAGACTACAAAATCTTTACATCATCCTCAATTTCTGGTGAGTGTCGAGTGTCGAGTTTCGGGTTTCGGGTGGTCTCTCTGCTACTTGCATCTTGCCAATCATCCAAACGCCCCCTCGGGATTTTATGACATCCCCAACTTCTTCAAAGCCCGAATACTGATCCAGTTATTAGCCTCTGCTTTGCGGTCATTATTGGCCTTCCAGCTGCTACCCCAAAGGAATACATCAATAGCGCCAGCTTCGCCTTAGGAAACTTCTCCAATGGTCTGTCCTCCTTGTCAGCTCTTGTACCCTGTCTAATCTCACCGCTTAGTTAACGGCTGGCCGAACGGTTATGCCTTTATCCTCTCCTTCCTTGCCCCTCTTTGGACTATCTGTATGTGCATCATCCCCCATCTCATCCTCTCCACAAGTGGAATGTGTTAACTGTAGCAACCGAATGGTTTAGGCTCATTTGACTCGAGTGTGCACATTAGCGAGGAAGCCGGGAACGCAGCGACTGCGGTGCCGTGGGCAATCGTGAGTGTCCCGTCCGCATTCCGTGACTCAAACTAATTTGCGTAGGTCGGTGCAGTTAGTATTGCTGGTCTACTTGGTTGGGGTGCGTACTTGCACCCGATCGCAACTATTTGCATCTTGACGATGAAAATTGACGAGATTTAGCCATCAACATCTCTCTTGCGTTCTGCATGGGAACCGATCTTACCAGCCTCACAAACAGCCCCCAACCTATGGCACAGATTTTCTTGAATAGCTTTGGACAAACAGGCACCCTCGTCATATGGTCATTTGTTGTTCTCGGCCAGTGAGTGCACATTTAGCCTATCCATATCTTATGCTTATCTCGCGGTTAGATATATGATGGGATCCAGCATGGTGATCCTTCTTTCCTATTTCCGTACATATTCTGCACACTGATACCTTACTTCAGGTACTTGCTGCGTCGCGCCAATCGTTTGCGTTTGCACGAGATGGTGCACTTCCGTTTTCAAGCATATTGTACCGCATGAACGACTTTACTGGCACGCCTGTGAATACTGTCTGGTTTGTCGCCACGATCTCCACCCTACTTGGTCTTCTCTCCCTCGCGGGCGCTCAAGCTATCAATGCCGTCTTCGCACTATCCGTGACCGGTCTTTACGTTGCATATTCCATCCCGATCGCAGCGAGGTTCGTCTTCAAAAATAACTTCAAGCCTGGCCCGTTCAGTCTCGGAATATTCGTCAGTTCCTCCCAAGATACACAGAGATCGAAGCTGATGGCACGTTGTACAGAGTCTCCCCGTCGCCATCATTTCTGTCTCCTTCATGGCATTCATGGACATCGTCTTCTTTTTCCCTACGACGCCACAGACGAGCACGCCAAACATGAACTATACCGTCGTCGTTCTAGGCAGTGTCCTTGTGCTCTCGCTCGTGTGGTATTACTTCCCCGTATACGGGGGTGTGCACTGGTTCACCGGGCCGGTGCCAAACGTAGGCAACGATGACGCTGCAAACACGGATTCTTCCTCGGAGGATAGAAAAGTAGAGGCGGGCGTGGACGAAAAAGGAGTGGAAGTACTGTGATGTTATGTCCAATGTAGATGATGTCCGTTATCGCTTTTGCTCGCTCTGCCTTAGATTTGCTCTGCACCCTTGTATTTAGATCTGTACGCATCAGAGAGGTAATATACTGTGTTGATCAGCATGATGTATACCTGCCTAGTGATGTGTGTATGGCCATTTGTTTGATCAGCCGGATTCCGCGTGGTTGGAGAAGGTATTTGTCACGCTGAAATCTGTTTCCGTCTGAAGAGATTCAGGAAAACAAGGAACCTGAAGCTTGAAATGTCCCAAGAGTTGTAGACCGACCCCACGCCCACCGCATCGGACACACTTTCACTTCGAAAACCATAGTCAATTTCGCTGAATACAGCGACTTCGTCCAAGCACAAGAATGCATGCGTCATAGTGGTCATCTGTGGTCATTAACAAACGAAATACAATGGATTAGAATCCAAGGCGAGCGCGCGATCAAGGCGAAGTCAAAATGCTCGGATACGGCTGAGCATTCTTTGATATCGTAACGTGAGGACGTTCACAACTCCCATTTCCTAGAATACACGCAGCAAGCGCGGAACCAACATTTTGGCCCTCGAAGTAGGCGCCTTGTAAGAAACCTGAGTCGACAGCGCATGAGCGCACACACGGAGTAGCCTGAACGAACGACGCACCAAAGTACGGCACGCTGGTAGCTTCGCCGGCAAACCAAAGGTGGTTGTTAAGCGTCGCCTTCAAGTTTTCCGAGTGCGTAGGGACATAGGATGGTCCCCAATTCGAGTACGAACCCCGGAATAGCTTGTTCGACGCCCAAGTTGGGAAGTAAATATCGACGGGTTGAGGAACGGTGATGTCGGGATACATCGCCTGCAGAACCTCCACGACCTGCGACTGGACCTGGTCAAGAGTGAGCTGCTCGACATAGAGAGAAAAATCTCCCTGAAAGAGTATGAGTAGTGCTTGTGGCGCTCAAAATTCACTCACAGTAACTGTGACGAAGATTATGCCAGAACCTGGGAAGAATCCGACATGATCCAGGCTCTGCCAGATGGGAAATCTTCCTCTTTGCTCAGCGGCATACAATCCCATCTAACACAACATGGTTAAAACGATATGGTTACAACGTAGCAAAAGCTTACCTCTGTTGGGAACCAGAACGTCTCGTTGAACTGAAGGAAAATCTTTGTGTATGTAGCCTGTGGCATGGTAAGTATTTGAACCATATCATAACGGACGACTGACCATCACAATGCTGTTGACAGCCTCGATTTTCCAATCAGGGAGGGGAGGTTGGAAGACAACATCACTGTTTTGCAAAACGCCGACGCTGAACGTGCACAAAACATGATCAGCAGTAATTGTCAGGCCATTGGTCGTGTGCACCGTGACGTTATTTTCGCCATATTCGATGAGGTTTACGGTCTCATTATAGATCACTTGTTGTGGTTGCAAAAATTCTGCTGCTTCCGCCTGTACAATGTATACGAATCCTCGCTGGTCGATGGACATCTGGTTCACATCAGAAAACCCTCCAGATTCGGGGACGTATGTGAAATTGTTGTTCTATCGAAAATGAGGATGTAACCAACGATGTGTCAATCCGGGGCTCACCCATGCAGAAGCAAGCCATGAGGTTTGTGAGGGCGACTAAGGACGGCTCAAACGATGACTCAAGGTCTACAACGTATAGCATACCTGTGCATCTGCATCCAGCAACAAGTAATTGAAGAAATTAGCAGTCGTAAGGCAGAAAATAAAATATAACTTGCATTCCTGGAAAATGGGTCAGCCAGGTTTAGTGCAAACGGCAATCGATGCTTACGAAGTCGATCTGGTAGTAGTCACTGACAACTTCTTGTGGTGTTTTTGGACTGACACCCATGAGACCATACGCCGATCTCAGACTCATATCAACTTCGCCTTCTTCTAGCCGCTGCCCTAGTTGGTGACAATCAGGCGGCGTTCGAGACGAAGAAGGAAATTTGTTATACCGGCGAGAACAGTGGCCTGTTCGAAGCTATCAATCGCGTTGTTCAACACGTCAGTGTAATTGTTGTAACCACTGTCATCGTAGGTAGCTAGGGTCATGAGCATACTGCACGCATCTCGATGTTAAAATAAGATACGTACTAACGCTTCCATACATGTCATTGTAGGCCGTGGTCAAATTATGTTTGAGTACCAACTCCCAAATGGGATTTGCAGGACCGTTGCCTTGCTGCGTTCCCTGGACCCAGTTGGGACCCATCTCGAGGACAACTTGTCTACCAGGCACACCGAACTTCCTGGGACTCATACGACCACCCAGCTCGCTCTTGGCATCAAGGATGATGAAGTCATCGATACCTTGCTCGTGAAGCGTTCGAGCAGCAATGATGCCCGTCATACCACCCCCGAGGATAAGGACGGTGGTATGATTAGGCGCAGTGGGCGTCGTATTGGCATTCTGGGCGAACACACCTGAGAAGGCGGGCAACAGCCCAAGCAGAACAAAATGGGGCAGTACCCTGGAGACCATGTCAGAGAAGCGGATTTGAAAAAGAAAAGAAAAACGCAGAGTAGACAGGGATTTTTAAAACCTAGGAAGCGAAGCAGAACTCACCGCGTGCAACCAAGCCAGGGATAGCGGACAAAAGCCCCCAAACGCCACTGATCAATAGGTTGGCCCCGCCTGGGGTTAAGTTTCAATGGGTTGACGTTACGGTAACCTTCTCGAACTAGTCATTTATGGTGTTAGTGTAGAGACCTCCGCGTTTTATTACATATGTACTAGTAAGACTCGGAGGTTCAAGGTTTCGAACTTACCCAAACATTTTTTTAGCAGCGTCTGAATCTGGGTTGCAACAGGAGTGAAATGAAACACAGGGTCAGCAGAACTCCGATGCGGCTTTACAGACGTGGGACAGCAGTCTCTGGTTGGCTGAGCGTCCGATCTTCCGTGCCGGAGGTTTATTCTAGGAGTTGCTAGTCGGGAGTGTTGTTGCGTACCGTTTGCATGTGCTGGTGCATCAGGGTGCCATCATTGTGCGCTGTTGAGCTCAGCCTGCATAGGAGCCGAGTTGAATGCACCTGGGCTGTCTGACTGCGCTACTTGGCGCAGTTTGGGTGTGAGACTTTGGGTACCGAGTCGGCGCACTTGAAGTCGCACAAAGTTTCTGAGGAAAGCTTGGCCGCCGCCTAGGCTTGGCGGCTACACTGTGAATGGGCCAACAGCAATTGACCGTCTGCCAACCTTCCCTCCGATCCTACCAAAATTTTAATCACCGCCATGATCAATGCTGAACGTTGAAACCTGCCAACCTCAAGTTATATGCCACCTGCCACTGCCAGTATTCATGACGCCAGCCTGAGCGCGAGGTACAAAGTGCCACTTCGTGGTACTAGTGGGTTGTGGCGGAACCCTTGACCCATTCTCGGTGACTTTCAGTTGGGCGTTACCTTTCTACAGTATACAGCTTCGATCGCTAATTATTACCCGTTGGCTCTACCACGGTGCGGATACCACGAGCCCGTGAATACGCTCATTCCGAGGGCGTCGGTGAGTTTTGTCAGTCATCATTCTCTGCTTACCGATTTATGGCAGCCTGAGGTATTGTTAGGAACAGCCCAGAGTTTTCATAAGGGGTACGTTACTCAGTCACGCTGATATGGAAACAGTAACTATCTTGTGTTTTCTGTCCCTTTTCCCCTCCGATTTAACTCTGTGGCACAGACGCGCAACGTCGTGCTATTCGGTGAATGCGGTGTGGGTAAATCGTCCATCATCAACGCGATCGTCGGACGGCCGGTAGCCAAGACTTCCAATGACGTCCTAGGGTGCACAGATGCGAACGTCTTCTACAGTGTCACCCTGGACACGGAGATCAAGGTCAATCTTTGGGACACCGTCGGACTAGACGAAGGCACTGCTGGCAGAATACCTACAGACCAAGCGAAACAACGTTTGAAACTGTTCTTGCAAAGGCGGATTGAGGCCTCGGAGGGTGTCGACCTCCTCCTATTCTGTATTCGAGGAGCCAGTGGTGCGAAACGCTTACCAGTGAAGCAGGGTCACTGGGAAAAACATAAATTCGTATTCGAAGAAGTATGCAAGAAGAGGGTCCCCATAGCATTGGTCGTCACTCATCTGGAGTCTTACGACCCCAGCGGAGATATGGACACGTGGTGGGATCATAACGAGGGGGAAATATCGGAATTTGGTTTCCAGTTTTGTGCCCATGCATGCATTGCTGTCCTGCCACCAGAGTTTTTGGGCACCAATGGCGATGTCAACCGGATTGAGGTCTCTAGACGCAGGCTACAAGATCTACTGTCCCGTGAATTCCTCGCTGTAAGTGTCGCTTTAGACCTTTGGCGAGATGGTTGAAATGTCAATTGCACCAGCCTCGGAATGTACTTGTACTCGGAGATCGCGAAGACAGAGACGACTTCATTAATATGACGGTCGGCTCATGCAAAAAACAGAATTCCAATCACAAAGTCGATGGCATTTCACCATTTACCTGTATCCCTGTCGCGTTCGATGTGCACACACACGTCAACCTTTGGAATATGAGTGCATTCGACGAAACTGACGATGCTACCCTCGTAACCGAGAAAAATCTAAGGCTTCTCGTCCAAGGAGTCAAGCAAGCAGCGGGCATTGACCTTCTCCTTTTCTGTTTTCGTGCAGGAAGGCCCAAAATCCGCCACGCTCGGAATTATAATCTCTTCTATGCAGCCATCTGTAGGAAAAAAGTACCAGTGGCGATTGTCGTTCTCGGACCCGAAGAGGGAGTCGATATATGGTGGCAGAAAAATGAACGGGGTCTCAGAGAAAAAGGGTTTCATTTCGACAGGCATGTCTACATCCCCTGCAATCCTTGTCAACTCCCTAGCGATACCAACCTGGACGACGCCGCGCGCCATCAGCTCGTCCACCTTATGCAAGAGGAGTACACATCTGGAAGCTGGAAAATTGGTGATGATGCATTTTGGATCACGGTGCCCAACGTGCGTGCAGTGATCGGAGAGCTCTCTTGGCCGACGACCACTGTGGTCGTCTGCGACACGACAAGGCAAGGCGCGTTCGTTGACATTGTACCGGGCGTGCAGTCCTCTCTGCGGCGTTCCGTCAGCCCCCAACGGGAGCATCGATTTCAACAGGTTGATCCACAAAGCTTCTCGCTGATCCTGAGCCAATCATCCGGCAATATCCAGCCCCGTACTTCGGATCAGGGCAACAAAGGTATCAGCCTCATTATGTTCTTCATGCCCGCAGGCGAACCAGACAGCGAAACGTGGAGGACGTTGGAGAGGTTTCATTCCATCTACAAAGGCGGCATCACTCCGTTCATCGTAGTAGTCTACGGGGTTCCTGAAAGGAGGCTCGCGGAGGAGTTCTGGAGGGCTGTCCCCCGTCATATCAGAATGCGGATCGGGGCGTATCTGACATATCATCCTGGACCCAATGCTTGCCCTGAGGCTCAGGCCGTTGCACAAGACATTATGGCGGACATGATCCAAGATCGGTGCTTGGTGGATTTAGGGGAAAAGGTTGGGATACTGCGGAAAATTTTGTCTGTTTGGAGGAAGTATCGTTCCCAACATCATATGGTGTCAGACGGAGCCGCAAGGTAGGTGCGGACAACTTTTCTCCGGATCCCTCCAGACATGAGCAGGACGAGGAATCAAAGGGCGAGGTCACTCTTTCTAGTTACTAGAAAGTTCAATACGAATCGTTTTCGCGTATATATGGGCGTACGGAAAATACATCAGGGAATTCCACGCTACAGTGTATAGCTTCCTAGGCTCATTATTGAAGACACTAGAAGGACATGTAAGTGGTACAGGCACACCAGGGGAATAATGATATCGAAGAGTCCTCTCAAGATCGATTATGCAGCATCAATATTAGAATCATTGGGGGTATGTCTCACGTGAGGTGTGAAGTTTAACTGCCTGGTTTTCCAAGTAGAGCATATCCGTTTCCCTGCGGACCATGAAGCTATATAGAGACGTTAGAGGGGAAGCTATATGCAAAACATGACGCACCTTGTTGTAGCATCTTCCACAGAGTGGATCTCCGTCCTTGTCATTCAACCGCTTAGAGTCTAAGAGGGTGTTGCAAGAGGTGCAACGCAAGCATCCTTTGTGCCACGTCTTTCCAACTGCTTTCATCTGTCGACAACATCAGGGTGCATCTGAACCATCAGTGTAAATTTCACTAACCTGTTCCGCAAAATACACATTCTTGCCGCATCGTGGACATGCAGGGGTCGTGCCACCGAGCCCCCACGTCTTTGCAGGGCTAGCCGTGCTGCCACCGAGCGCAGCCCCGTAACGTGTCCCAGTGGAGGTCTGTTTCAACGAACTGATCCCTTCCGTTGAAACAACCCCAGTCGAGTAGGGCTTGAGTGGTGATACCGGGCGATCATTTGGGGTGGACTCCGTGCGTTCCGTAGCTCTGGGAACGCTCGAGGTAGACTTGGAAGGACCGAGTGGCACCGTGCGCGGAAGCTGATTTTCACCGACACGTTTGGTGTTGGTAACGTCGCCCTCAAAGGATATACGCGCCTCAACAATATCTTGAACTTCGTCTTCTTCTGCGGTATCGTTCCCCTCCATGTTTGGTTCCGCGCTAGGGGTGCTTAAATCACTCGATGGGTTGGTGAGAGCACGGGAGTACCGTGCGGGAAGGGCCGAATTAGCACGAAGAAGTGGTCCTGTTCCCGTAAACTGAGTGCGGACAGGTGATCGAGATCCATCGTTGGCAAGAGGTCGTGATGTGAGATCCAGTGAACCATTAGCTCGGCCACGAGTCGTCGGTAAAGGGAAAGTAGAACGAACGGGAGACGTCTGGCTAGTGACGTTACCCGGTGTTCTGGAAGGAGTACTGAATGACCCGGACAACGCAGGGAATGGGCTTCGGGAAGGAGAGGCGGGAATTGGAGAAACTACGTCGTCCCGATTAGGGAGGTTTGCCTGTCGAAGGTCCCGGGTGCCGAAGCTGCGTATATGGCAATTTTTGCTTGGGAAGGGGTCAAGACGAAGGAAGGAAGGATTCGATGAGTGGTGCCTACCAATACGGCTAAATCAAGTGAGCGTCAAGATGAGTGGATTGACCATGATGATGAAGCCATACCTCTTGGTCGTGCTCTAGCAGGGTAAATGAGTCCAGGCGTTTGTTGCACGAAGTACACGCAAGACATGGCTGTTAAGGGTACAATACGGCACCTGGATGAGCGAACGTAGAAGCGGTGGCGTAATTACTTGCCTTGTGGTAAAGCTGACATTGGCGCAAGGTTAATCGAACCGGTGAACACTTGGTGATGCTGCAAAGGCAACCGAAATTACTTACCTTTCGACCTGGCCCCATGACCTAGATCACACGCTCATGAGTGGAATGAAGCACGAGTACGACTAATGCCTGTACATACCTGCTCAGCTGCATACACAGCCTTGCGACACCGAGGACATGCTGGTGTCCCTCCGAATGGATGCATGATAAATCAAAGTATGTAAATCTGGTCGCATCAACGCTGATGAGCACGTGAGCCTGGAGGATCTCTGTCTTATGTACTTGCCAGGCTGAATTTCGTTGGTAAGAGTCGCGTACAAGTCGTGGTTTCAGCGTTAATGATGGATCGGCAATTCCCGCACCATCCACCTTGGTTAGTATCCAATTTCAACGTTCATCAATTGACCACGGACACAGCGAAGAGTGTATAAGTTTCGTTGGCGGACGTCATTTCGCTACCGTGATGGTGGCGCCGGCGCACGACTTGGACAAGACTTTAATAGTCATTGTGAACATTGTTCAGAACAATGTGCCTGATGGGATCCTTGGAAGTAGATTCCCGTGATTCCAACCGATCTATCACCTTGGCATCCTCAGCATGGTCGTTGGCATGGATTAGGACAAGCTTGACACAATGACAATATTGTACTACAGACTGTAGTACGTACTGTGCCAACATTATTTATTGACCACGGCAACTCGGCATCCGAGCCATAGTTTCACACGTGTCGGAGCTTGAAATGGAAATCGCGATCGTGTTGTAGTTCCTCTGTTTTTCAAAATCTCACTCATCCTAACATCCATCCATCTTCTTTCATCTTTCCTATCTTCCCCCCACGTAGACTCACTTAGACTCCCCTCCACACCATCCGTAACGATGTCTGATGATGAGCAGCACAACCAGACTTTCGAGCAGGTCTGCTCTCTTATCTCTCTTCACTCATCCTCGCTGTTGATCTTACCCGATGCCAAATGCTAGGCCAGTGCAGGCGCCTCGCTCACCTATCCAACGCAATGCTCTGCTCTTCGAAAGAACGGTCATGTTGTCATCAAAGGCATGTTACTCACAAGCATTCACGTTCTGGAGGGCCATATCTGTTGTCTGATTGCTCTTTTTAACATCAGGCCGCCCCTGCAAAATCGTCGACATGTCGACCTCCAAGACCGGAAAGCATGGACACGCCAAGGTCCACCTTGTCGCCATTGATGTATGTTTTGGTAGCATCAGCGCTTGATTTTTTTAATCCCCTGACATCATCTTACTTAGATCTTCACCGGCAAAAAATTGGTACGCATCGATTAATTTGCAGGACGATGTACGCCGTCTCACTATGAATGCCCCGATAGGAAGATATCTGTCCATCTACTCACAACATGGATGTCCCTAACGTTAATCGAAATGAATATGCCCTTGTAAATGCTTATCTGCTCTGAACTCGTTTATCGGGTTCTCATTGCTTTTCTTAGGTGAACATTGACGACGGTTTTCTCAACCTCCTGACTCAAGACGGGACACCCAAAGACGATATTAAAGTCCCTGAGGGTGATCTTGGGACAGCCATCAAGAAGGAGTTCGACGATGGAAAGGAACTTGTGGTCACAATCGTCTCTGCGATGAACGAGGAGCTGGCCCTTTCCTTCAAGGAGGCACCCAAGGGTTCTTGAAGGTGTGTTGATGTTGCCCAAGACCATTTAGCGGCATTTTCTTGACTATCCTATTTAGATGGGTGTTACCTCTTACGTTCCTTCGTTTGCATTTATTAGCGGTCTTCCTTGTTTCCCGTCTCCGTGTATTTCCTGATTCAAATCATCCAGCAGCAAAGATTCTGTGCATGTGCATGTACATTCCTATCGTTCAATAACGTTTGACGTTTGAATGTGTAGGTCACTGTTGTAGTGTAGCGTAGGACAATTGGGTGCTTTGAGCCACATGGGAGAAGTAATAATCAATTATACGGTTATTATCTCTTCACCGACGCGCGCCCGATCATTTCCAGCTTGTGACTTAATATTCAATGGCGAGCCAATGAGACGCTTGCCAACCTAGCACTTTGCCACCGTTGGCAAGCATTGATGAGTTTCGTACAGGTGGGTAAGTTAATCCACGGAGTTTTCAAATCCTTCAAGGCGTAGGAATGGCAATTTTCTTCGATGAATCGTTGGCTTATCTCGATGCCTACCAAGTTCCCGGAGTGTGGCGAAGATCTACTGCGAATGTGGAAATGTGTACCAAGGTGAGTCCGCCACCGTCCCCTTTACATTTGTGACCGGCTGAATGTAGGAACAGTGTTCAGCCTAACTACAGAAGTCCAACCGGCACATTCATGTGGCAGACCAAGTTTGATGTGTGGCCCCTCGAGCAAAGTTCCAACCACATTAAGACGCAGGAGATAATATATCATACATGTGAGTCCGTGTAGGCAGCGGGACCAATTGCCATGCCATGCTGTGGAAAGTGCCCGAGCATTCTAACCTCATCGTCATCAGCGTGGCCAGATACTTGCGTTACGATCCATATAAATGTCAGACATGGTCATACTCTGCTGCAGAACAGCGGTACGACTCGTGATCATCTAGATTCTTCTTTGCGGCAGCTTGTCTCTTCCAAGTGAACACAATGTCCCAGAACATTACAAACAACTATAACGATGGTTTCAACCACGATTTTACGGACGAGGTAAGGACAAGCAAAAATTCTGTCGCTGTTTCTTACTCTCTTCAGGACGCCTGGAGGTTGGTCTCTATTGCCAGCTCTCCAGAGCTCAGCCTCCATACCTGTCGCTGGGTGGAAGGCGGTGTGCGGTGTAGTACTGTTGCTCAGGGGCTTTACTTCCCTGCCCACCTGCGGGAACACCACGGGATACATGGTATCGGATATCACCCCCTCGGCTTCTCATGCCAGTGGGAGGGTTGCTCAGAGACCTCCACATTTAACAGAGAAGGGTTGATGAAGCACATTCAAGAGATACATCTACTCTGGAGGTGGCACTGTCCCAGTTGTGGGGCAGTGTTCATGCATCAGATAGCGAGGAATGCACACCATGCGCATTGTATGGGTGCAATCACTAAGTAGGTGATTGAAGCCATCATGAGAGGTTTCCCCTTTCCCCCATGCCTCCTTTCCTTTCCTTCCCTCGCCACCGGACCGGATTGGATTGTGTTTTTCACTTCTGTAACGGACCGATCCTTGTTTCTTGTTCTTACACGAAGAGGCAGCTAGTCTGCCGACATTTCTCTGCGGTTATAATTCTCAAGTCATCACTCTGTTTTCTGTATTCCCCCCCCCCTCCTTTCTTCTACCACATAGCCAATGTTTCATCCCGTATGCACCCTCCTATTAATTGATCGGATCTGGCCGTAACGGGATGCCCTCAACCTACAATGTGACAATAAATTACTGTGGCTGATCTTCAAACGCCCATCCATTTCAAGCCGCTGATCGTTATGAAAAACCTACGATGATCCTCGATCCAAATCTCCGGACCTTTTGCCAAGCTGTAGAGTCTTGCTTGTTCCAGACTGGTGACGATGATTAATGCCTGCAAGGAGCCCCTGAGTGGCCCCCCAGGGCTGCCATCCTGTACAGGCGTCTATTTTTTGTATCGCTGTAAAGTAGAACCCCCTGCGGGGTATATATATAAGCTGGTGACAGTCGATGATTGGTTGTCTTCACTTGAGTCTTTCTAGAATCTAGTGTATGCGATCCACCCAAGATACATTCTTGCTTAGTGCATATCACCTCGCAACTTTATCGCCACGAGCCGAGCACGCTACAGGAGAATAGCGTGATTTCAAAATGATGAAGATTCCGACATGTGCCTAGCAAGTCGTCATGCTCTCGGGGATATGTAGAAGTCCCATTGTCGGTCAAAATGCCTCGGCAGGTTTTACAGTCTGAGTTCGAATTGCAGAACATCGGATATGGTGTAACGGCTAACATTGCCGCCTTTCACGCGGCAGCTCGGGGTTCGATTCCCCGTATCCGAGTCCTTTTTGTTCGAATCGGTTGCCGACTTGCTTTCAATTTTTTCAGCTCTGGACCGACAAGTGGATGCATGAAACGTATGGCTTATTACGTCACCGGCACAGTGTTCTATTCCTCTTGATCGAGAATCAAAATGGGAGTTCGCGTCGACGCGCCTGATCAAAAATGAGCCAACCCGTTCATTCGAAGCGATCGAAGCCAGATACGGGAAATCGATGTCGGACTGCAAGCTGTGCTGCTGATGTAAGCTAGTAGTTGGGTAGTGAGCTGGCTGCTAGGCCTTAGAGACTTATGTGAAGATTGTCGGATAGGGCTGCAAAACAGCGGTTTATGGAAATACTATTTGGCATAGGAATTCAGGACAGTGATATGAAGTTACCATGCAACGATGGCGTTTGTGGAATGGCTCTCGCTGAGTTGCTGGCATGTGGCACTAGTACGAAGTTACTCTTTCTCCGTTGGATATTCTTTGAATAAGTAACCAATCATTGGACATGTACAATTCCGTGAGCCGAAATTAAACTATCCATATTTTTTTGCTGATCGTGAGCCATGATGTGAAACGCTCGAGTACATAAAATTCCTATCACGGACTTCGTGTTGCTCGGAGCGTTCGCGCCTCCGGCGAGTTTGACCCTTATATATCTCGGAGATAACGTGGTACATGGAGTACATTGTCATCATTAGACGTGGGGATGGTGCATAAAACATTGACAGGGTATTGGCCCTTGGGCCTGTAAGCTCGCAAGGCTCGCCAATTCTCTGCCGCTCATAAAGTTCCTTATGTTGATATGTAACGAGCAGTTAAATGCATCGGAAAGTCGATATAGCTATGAATTCGAGATCGTGAACAACATATAGCATGTATATGAGTTTCCTATTTATATACAATCATGAATCCTTGGAAAACAAGCCATGGCCATGTCGTTCTATCAGACCAAATTCTCGCGAACCGAATCCTTGAACACCCGCGCCGGTGTTTCGAGGTAAGACGACTCAATCATTTACTTGGGAAGCGGATACGTTTCAACGGTGGCCGTGAGCAGGTCTTCGGGATCAATTTAGGACGAAACTAATTCTCGAAAGAGACAGCATACCTGCCCGACCCGCTGTGCCCCGAAGCATGAGCTGATCCATGATGGTGACGACTCGATGTCTGTATCTCATGATGCTGACCGCCAGGTCGGGGAGACGACCCAGCATTATACTGTTGCCCGCGAGACGAAAGACTGACTTGTAATCAGTTCGAGTCGTTCGGAGGTGGATTCGAGATTCCTACCTGTTTTTCAGGTTGAGCAGCTGAGAGAGGCAACCAGGCATGATGAAACAGCAGGAAATTCGTTGGCTATATCACATCCGGCCATTTACGATCAGTTCCACTCACCGAACCTACAACGGCTATGAACCTACCTGGGAATTTGAATCCGAAGACGACGTGTGGCCTGATGCGTCTGGATCAAGTTTATATAGGTTCAAGGAGCTGTGGTTCAAGCTGAGCAGAGGGTAAGTAGTACTTGTACGTGGGTGAAAACGATCAGCTCCACTTCGGCTCTACTTTTTACATAGTTATTACGACACTCACCGCCAACCTCGGTTCGCAATCAAGCAACGTCGCCCCCAACGCTGCGGTCTGCATGGCTTCACCACTCCGAGTCACACGATTTCTTATGTCTGAACCATAAGCTCTTGCCGCCTAAGGATCGGACTACTTTCAATCATGACGGAGATTGTCAATGGGACCCCCAGGTAGCGCAGAGCTCGACTCCACACATGGCGAAGATCCATCCAAAGAGAGTGTGTTCTGAATACACTACCACCGGTGATTGACAGTCGGATATGGTGTAAAGGCTAACATTGCCGCCTCTCACGCGGCAGCTCGGGGTTCGATTCCCCGTATCCGAGTACTTTTTTGCCTATGTATGAACGTGACACATCGATGGACACGAACAATGTTAATCTATCAGAGAGGATTCCAGCCCTTTTATCTCCTCCTCTTACCATGTGTTTCCCCGATCACTTTATTTCTACCGCGACTTCAACAGCTATGAATGGCATAAGCCGACTATCACTTGGATGAGAGATGGAGGTGTTCAAATTCCACTGAATTCGCGTATCAGCTTGGGACAAGGGACAGGGTTTCAACTCCATGATAAGTATATCGTAAATTCTGGCTCGGCTTGAGCTTAATTGGCAGATATCTTTCAAGTTAGAGCATTCAAAGCGTCTGCTGTGGACTCCGAGTCTGGGTCTGAGTTCACCAACATGGTGCAGCGGTCCTCAGATCTACTAGTCGGATACGCAGTTGCGCTTCTCGACTCCTGCCAGTGAGAAGCGTTTCAGTGCTCATGACCTTCGATGGCTCCCTCAAATTGGACTTGTCACTTGCACGATGTCAGCCATGAGCACGAGGGCGACCGAACGGAGTCAGAGCTTGTCGAAGAATGACTACATGGAAATCAGCCATGTTTAAGGGTGGCCGACTGCGAGAGACAAAAAGTACTCGGATACGGGGAATCGAACCCCGAGCTGCCGCGTGAGAGGCGGCAATGTTAGCCTTTACACCATATCCGACTGTTAATGCTTATACCCTGATGACCCTACAAAATAACACGCCAATTGTCTGGTGACGAGATTGGCCGCATTCCTTCATTGTCCATTTGGCATGGCCTCGACAGCGACGGTGACTGCAGCTTCGGTCGTCGAGCAACTCGATAAATCTCCCGACGTGCTGACATGGCTCAACACCGTCCTCGGCGACGCCACGTCCAGTGGTCCCCCGCTGGTGGCCCATGCCTCCACCCTGGAAGTGCTTCAGTCCGCGACATCCATAGCGTCCCAATCAACATCGGCAACCCTCGAGCACATCATTGACGACATTGCACGCACTGCACCTCGTCTTGCCTATGACATCCACTTCACTCGGGATGGCGCGCTGGCTCTCCGCAACGTCCTAGCACAGTCCCTCCCGCCCCCGCAGTCTCGCACCTCAGCTCAGACTACCACCGACTCTGCAGAGCCTGACGCGACCTCCAAGGTCCTCGAACGATTACAGCATCTCGATGCTCTCAGAGTGCGAATGGAAGCTGCTCGCGATGTCCTCCGTGAGGCAGAGTCGTGGAGCGCTCTCGAGACAGAGGTCACCACTCTACTTGCAGAGAAGGCGTACGCGCGTGCCGCTTCCAGGCTATCCGCTTCTGCTCGGCTGATGCCTGTGTCTGCTCGTACCGCCACTACTCCCGGCACCTCGTCTGGAGGAGCCCACGAACCTCGTCGCGCGTTACTGACCTCACTCGCGAACCAGCTCGAGGCTGCTCTCTCTCCCGATCTTGTGCGTGCTGTGACCGCTTGTGACGTGGAATCATGCAGGTCGTTCTACGCTATCTTCGTAGATATAGAGCGCGAAGGCGAATTCAGAAACTATTACTATGGTACGCGACGCAGTTCCATGGTGGAAGCATGGAGCAAGGCGGTCATCGAGGGCGAACCTGTGTCCAGCGAAGGTGCCGACAAAGAGACGCCCCAATCGCTGAGCGCGTTTTACCCCTCCTTCCTGTCCTCCTTCTTGACGGTGCTAAATGGGGAGCGTACCGCCCTTCCCAATATCTTTCCTGACCCGGAACGCACGCTTGCCGCTCTCATCTACACCACTCTCACTGTACTTACACCACCTCTCGCTCAACGTCTTGCTGCTCTCTTCCACAATGGGAGTAGCGCGACAGCGTTGAAGGATGTCGTAAAACTCTTTCAAGCCTCCGAAGAGTTTGCGCGAGGAGCCGAAAGAATTCTTGAGAAATTACGTGCATCTGCGTCTCCCTTATTAACTGCGTCATCGTCGTCTTTCCCAAGTGAAGGAAAACTTTCCAGAAGGCGCTCTATGCGAATGTCGATGTCTTGGCGGTCAATGAGTAGTACGGGCAGACTTGGAGGGGGAGGTATAGGTAGCACAAGTACCACCGGTGGTGGTGCAGATGAAGGTGCAGAGTGGGATCAATGCCTCTTCCAGCCATTCCTCGATTTCCAGGTGGACTTTGGCACCCTCGAGAGGCGGTTATTGGACGACGCCTTGGGCTCCCCGCTTCCTGGTAACATCAGGGACCTAGATGGAGACCGGGCCGCGCGAGCCATGCGTGAACGTGCCGTGGACGTGTTCAGCGCTGCGGAGGAAAGCATTGAACGTTGCCAAGTGTTCACGCACGGCTATGCCGCCGTTGGCCTCGTGCGCGCCCTGGATGCCTTCGTTAGCATCTTTGTGGAAACCTGGACGAACTCGATTTCCAATCTCGTTGGCACGGATTCACGATCTGTGGCTGGATCTGGCTCAAAGCTGGCGGCGTCAGCGGCTCTGGAGGATGAAGAACTCGCAGACCTAGACTACACTTCACAGGACTGGGCGCACATACAAACGGCCCTGCATCTCCTTGCTGCTGGACGGGCAGTGAAAGACCGTCTTGGCATGTTCGAGACACGCCTAATGGCGTCGCTTAGACAGGTGTCGACCCTCTTTCGAACGGCATGGGGAAGCGGTGGATCAGGGGTGTATACCCCTGGCGCAACCAAGGGTCAAGGCCTCTTGCTCGTCCAATCCCCACTGAACTCGCTCGAGTTGAGAGAGCTCCTCACGCGCGTCGCACCCCCCTCTACGAAATCCCCGCCGAACCTCCTCTCGAGTGCCCACACCGCATTGACAGCGTTCGCCCGGGCCAACCAACGTACGCTGCAACGCGTCCTTCTCTCGCCGCTCTACGCGCACCTCGCGACCTATCCCAGCCTACCCCTGTGGTCCGCTGCGCGCGTCCAAGAAACCGTGCCCGGCATGGCGGGCGTCGTGGTGCCCACGTTCTCCCTCAGCCCGAGCGAAGTCGCCCACCGCGTCGGCGACGGGCTACTAAACCTCCCGAGGCTATTCGAGGTCTATGCAGAAGACGATGCGCTCGGGTTTGAGCTCGGAGGCCTGGCGGGCGCAGACGGTGCGGCGGAGACAGTGACGGGAGAGGCGGACCAGGCGCGTTCGTATTCGCCAGAGGCTGTCACCGCTGCGTGGCTCTCGTCGCTCGGTCGCGCGACGGTCGTACATCTCACGCGGGACGTTCTCCCGCAGATCAAAACGTTGAGCGTGGCGGGGGCCGCACAGCTCAGCGCTGACTTGGCATACCTCGAGACAATCGTGCGTGCGCTGGGCGTCGAAAAGGGAGATCTAGAGCGGTGGAAGGCGTATGCCGGGATGACAGACGACGAGGGGAAGGCAGCGCTCGCGAGCGACGACGGAAGCGATAAAATAGGGCAGTTGGTCTCGAAAATGAGAAAATGGACTGTCTAGGTTTGGTTGACGTCCAACGTCGCGATTACAGTACTTCAGGTTGTACAGTCGATGGCATCCCGTAGATAATTAGTCTGGCTGTTCCATGAAACGTCGCGAAGCGATCAATAAATACTACCAGAACAGAACAACACCGTAACAAGACCACTAGAAGAGGATATATGGTACAGATAGCACAATCAAACAAGTCCTCTAGTGTCGCATGTATCCCCAAGATTAGCTTCCCTTGCTAGCGCGCATACGGATGGAAGGCATGTTGTCCGCGAGTGGACATCCGAGAAGGGCCCAGTCCCGGGTTCATCGTCATACGTCCAGCGTTTGCGCCCATGCCCGGACCGACGCCAATTGCCCCGCTGTTCATCCCCATCCCTTGCCTCATTCGCATACCCACGTTGCCTATGCCCAACGCCCCACCAGGCTGTCCAATCATCCCCATCCCCATCGGGCCATTCATGCCCATGCGCATCGCCATGGGGTTCATGGGTCCCATCCCTCCCATCATCCCCATACCACCCATGCCCACACCGCCCATGCCATTCATACCGCCCATGTTGTTGATCCCTCCGAAGCCGCCCATACCGCCCATACCCATGGCCATCATCATGGGGTTCATGATGCCTGGGGGGCCGCTCATAGGAGGAATTTGATTCATCATGCGTTGGTAGAGCATGGACGCAGCTGGGTTTCCAGCTTGCTGGGCATTAAAAGGAACGATCGGAGCGGAAGGCGTGCGAGAGTCTTGATCATTGAAATACGGTTCACGATTCGCAGCCATATTCCGCGCTTGGTCCCGTTGGCTGCGGGGCTGGGCAGTCTTGACTTCGATCTATTGGTCACGCACAGGTTGGCGTGTGTATACGTGTGGCAAAAAACACTTGCCTGTTTGTCGTCCAGGATAAGACCCAATTTGCCAACGAACTGGTCTGAATTTGTCGCGTCTTCAAAGGTGACGAATCCAAATCCTTTTGAGCGACCCGATTCTCTGTCCACCATCACGGTGGCGTCGATGACTTTACCAAAAGCGGAGAAGAACTCCCGCATCGAGTCGGCATTGGTGGAAGGAGAAAGGCCGCCGACGAAATAACGTGTGTTTCTCAAATGTTCTTCTCTTGGTATGGCACGTTTGGGGTCAATCTGTCGGGGCACAGCAAAGTCAACATCGGGAGGATCGAAACGAAACGGGCGTCTAACCGATTTGCCGTCGAGAATGTGATCGCGGGCAAGGACAGCGGTGACAGACTCTGGATCCTCGAACGTGAGGAAAGCAAACCCCCTTGACCTCCCGTCGGGGTCGCGCATGATGGTGCATGCATCCACCTTTCGAGACAGTATCAGTTCCGTATCACCAGCACACCACCCGACACAACGCCAAAAGGATCACCTTGCCATATTCCAAAAAGTATTTTCTCAGACCGTCTGCTCAGACAAGTAAAAAGGGTCACGGGTGTGTCAGTGATAAAGGTATTGGATTCTATGTGCATGGAGCGTTATACCATCTGTAGTGTCCCAGTTAAGGCCTCCAATGAACATTTTGCTATCGGGTTCCGTAGGCAATTGAGTATCGAGTTATTTAGAGTAGAGCAGTGTGAGAGAGAAGCAATGTGAGACGAGTCGCCGAGGTCCAGCGGTATGCGGTATCGTGAAATCGATACAAAAGTGATTAGCGACCAGAGGTATGGTGAGGTAGCGACCAGAGTAAGCAAGACAGTGGCCAATAACGAAGAGAGACAGACAGAGAGATAGCAAGTGAAGCGGCAGATTAGCATGGCAATTAAAAACGGTGGGTAAAAAAGGCAAAGATGCGAGCAGCATGAGCATGTACAGTGTAAGCAAAGCAAGGCTCCCAAGACACTATCGCGGGCAATACTTGACAGGGTCACGTGCGAGTGTAGAGGACGAACCCTTGGGCGGGCAAGCACCACGTCGTTGCAAGGAGAAAAACAGCTTACCCTTCATCTTTCATTTCCGACGGCCGTATCGGCCTACCTTGTGCGTTGCGGTCGGCAGGCCCTTCGTGGGTCGCGATTGCGGATGGACCGGCCTGCGGGCTCGCGGGGAGGGCGATCCGCTGCTGTCGTTCCTGGCTAGGCGTCTGCTGGTAAGCAGAGAACTGCTTCGCTACTTGGGCGGAATACGACAACCCCGAGGCGTCCGTGGTTGCGGGCTTTGCGGGGAGCGTGCCGGTTCCGGAAGGCTCTGCCTTGACGATTGTTGCCGAGGTAGTCGGAGTTGGTGTTAACTCTGAAGGATTGTCAAGCGTCGAGGGGTGGGTTGGCTCGACGGGCGATTGATACTCGTCGTCCAAGGGGACAGTGAACTCGTCGTCGTACAAATCTGTGGAGGCCATGTCAGCGAATCTCCGGCACGTTGGAGGAGGGCTTGCCTCCGTAGAGGTCAGAATCGGAATTTTCCTTCTTTACGCTCGACATCGTGGCCTTGGGTGCGGGTCCGGGAGGGGGCGTGAAAGCTTCGTCTTGTGTGCTGGCGGTGGTGGGCAAGTCGAAGCCAGGTCCGAGCTCTTAATGGAACAGCAACACACAGCCAAACAACAGCATGTGGCTCGCTCAGCATCCTCGAGAAAATGAACAATAAATATAAGGTCCCAAGGGAAAGGGAAACCACAGAGCTAATATACAACATTGGGCATGCATTGTATTCCGAGGGAAACATCTACCGGCGAACGTCATCTCAATACAGCAATTAATGGACACCGTTGACTAGACGCCCTTCTCGAAGGTGTTGTGCCGTGCGCTCAGCGGCCGCATCATAAACATAACGTGTAGGCTGGCGTCTAGGTAAAAACCCGGCGTCGTCCGAATCAGAGTCGGCCGCAGAGTCCCGGTATGGGTCATTCCTGCCAAAAAACGCATCGCTCGACCCGCCGTCTGTCAAGGGAATAAGATATTCAGTATCGAGAACTGGCGAGAAGTGAATCAAGTACCGTCTGGGTCCTCGACGACTCGCCGCTTTCCAAGTGCCTTGTCGCTCGGCTGGATCGCAGTACGGATGTCGTCGTCGCTATGGGATACATCGTCGTCGAGATTAATCCGCTCTACCGCGTCCAATATATGATCCTTGTCGCTATCCCCTGAACCATGTCTAGAGGGCCGCCCAGGAGTTCGCTCTGGTGACGGCGTACGAGATGTTGTTACCATTTGCGCCGGGGAACGAGGACCAAGTGGGTGGGGCGGGGCGAGAAGCGTCGGCGTATTGGTTTGCGATCCATAGTGATGGCCGAGTGGTTGGGTCTGTGCTAGTGCACTTGGCACAAGATTGGGTGGAATGCGGGGCAGAGGGTGGTTTGACGAAGGTACGACAACTGGCAACTCGAATTGTTGTTGTGGTGTTGCCGTTGGTGATGGAAGCGGCGGCGATGGTGCGTCAGAGGAACCTGTATAAGCACCTGGGGGCTCGACAAAAAAGTCGTCGTTTAGTTGCTGCAAAGATTCATCTGAATACTAATGAAACACGAGTAAAGGGAAAAACTCACTCGTCTATCCATTCTAACCTCCCTCCTGCTCTTCTCTTCCGTAGCTCGCTCGGTTGCAACCCTCGCAAGATCGTCATGCATCCTTAGAACTGCCACAAGAGCCACATTTGCATCTAGCAGGGCGGCCAACAACTCTTCTTCAACTGTGAGTTCGTCTGGCACGTCCTCCGTATTTGCAAGTATGAGATCTTGTTGAGACTCATGCGTGACTGAACGTGTTCGAGCGTGCTTATACACGGCTTTATCAACTCGAGAACGTTCTGCGCCCGCACTCGCCCAAGGTATCTGAGTATAAATTAGCTCCTGGGATGCGCTGCATTTAGCAAGGAATTCCTGCGGAAAGCGTTTGTTAGAGAGCGGACATGATAAGACGATGAACTCACAGGAATGAGATCAGAGTCGAGAGCGTCAGGTTTGGCAAAAGCCAAGGTTTGAGATAGTACATCAGCGTTACCGCGAGCAATCTTGCACTCTTCGAACAAACGCCGTATATCCTCCTCAGGTGGGATGACGCGTTGTTGTTGGTAGCGCCGACGGCTCTGTGGCTGATGGTTGAATGAAACCTGACAGAACCGGAACTACCAGAATAGGTACGTACCGGAGGACGTTCTGGTGGGGGCGGCGTGGAGGATAGATCGTCCTGGGAAAATGATTGCGCAAAAATTGGAGTTTCGAGAGAGTATTGTGAGAGTGGACGTGGAAGAGAAACAACCGGGGGACTGAACATGGCGTCATCAGTGTCAAAGGGAACCCCTGCTTCAGGCTTGTCCGCAGGTTTCAAACGACACCAGAGGGCGCGGAAGCCGTCCCTGTCTTTTTCTTTCCCCGCCGACTGAGATCCTGCTTGGATGGGTAAGTGTCGCGGCCGTGAAGATCAACGAATGACCTACGAGAGGATGTTATAAAGGCGGCAGCGGCAAGTACCTCCATCAGTCGTTCGCGCACAACGGGTGATGTTCGTTGTGATATGAGGACGTCCTCGAGGACTTCGATGAATTTGCGCTGAGAGATTTGCTGGATGAAGACGTCCGAAGCATTTCGAAGCATGATTGCCCACAACTGTTGGGTAGGCACGGATAAGTATGAAATGAATGGGGCAAGCCCATGGTACGCACCCTTGCAGCAGCTAATTGAGCTTTAGGCTCGGCGTACCTGTGGAGATGAAATCGTTAATGAAAACCTTGATGTCGAGCGGGAGCGAGACTTGCTTGAATTCACGTCGGAGTGCCCTTGCTGCTTCCTTGGCATTTGCCTCGCTGGCGGATGCTCTTTCGCAGACTTCGAGAACGATCGACCAGTCCTCTGACGCGGTCGCGGTGAGGTACCCTAGTGGGAGGTCGGTCAGTATTGGGCATATTGGATGCCGAAAGCAATTTACCAATCATACGTGTCAGCTCGGCAGTGCTGAGATCGTCTTCACGCCGATCCCTGTCGCGGGCGCGTTCGAATCGTTCTCTGTCCCTGTCCTTTTCCTTTTCCGCCTTCCACCTTTCCTTTTCCCTGTCCCTCAACATACCGTCCCAGAACCCCTTTTTTTTGTCCTTCTCTATCCGGACGGGCTCGTTGTAGGTGTGATGGTCTTCGGATGGATCTGGCGTCTGCGGTATAGGGGGAAGATCTTGATGGGGATCCAGGGCCTTGAGTATTCCCAGGGCTGCGACACCGCCTGAGATGGGGGGCGATTTTTTCCTGAGGGTCCGGTCGTCGGGCCTCTGATTGCGGGGGGCGGCGATCGTGTTCGAGGAGATGCTGAACGGGGAGGAGGAGCGGGGAGAGACGGGGACGGTTGTGGGGATCTGGGGGGAGTTTGCGGGCTGGGGGAGGGAGGCGAGGGAGGAGGAGCGGGAGGGAATGACAGGGGCTATGAACTGCTGCTGGTGTGAGCGGGGACTCGGAACGCGGACGGCGTCTTCGACGGGTGCTGGGGCGAGAACCTCCCAGGGGTCCTCGGCGGATGGTCTGGGGATGGGGCGGGGGGGGTCGCGGGACTGGAGGGGGGTGGAGTGGGGGATGGCGGGCGGGGCGAAGGAGGCATGATGTGCGGATATGGCGTCCTAACAAGGAGATCAGGCGCAAAGCTGGGCGGTGGATGGGATAAGCACTCGCCTCGTCAATGATGGGTTGCGTTGCAGCATCCACGTCCCGGCCCAGGGGTGTCACCCTTGCGGGCTTTGGCTTGTCACGACCGAAGAACTTTTGCAGCTTCATCCGAGACGGTAGGAGAACCGGAAACAGGCTCACAAACGAGCAGCGAACAGGCAAAATACGAAAAAAATTTGGTCGACTGCAAGCCGACAACGCCAATTCGATATCGCAAGGCTGTGTCGCACCGCTCATCTCACCACACCACGTGACTCCCCAAAAATCACCCGCGCTGCCGCATCTAGCGCGGCGGGTGTGTACTCGAAGCTCCCAACGCACGCGTACGCCACATCCGGCGCACCCTCGAGGTCATATGGTCCACAGCTCGCAAGCACCACCACCCCCGTCTCCCCCGGGATGTGCCTCCGCAGCTCGCGCAAGTACGCCAACTGCCACCCACTGCGATCTGCATTCCGCGTAACAAACACGACTAGCGCCGGCCGCACAGCTTGGCGCAACGCCGCGACCACGTCATCTTCCGGGCCCGGGACTCGGGAGTACACCACATGCTGCATTCCCTCCCGTCGCGTCCGTACGCTTGCTGCAAAGGCAATGTATGCCATGCCCTTCTCCTCTGCGTCGTCCACAGCCTTGTTCACACTCTCCACCTCCGGCGTCAGTACCAACACCGACCCTGGCCCCACTTCCGGCAGCGGTCCCTTTATGACCGTCGTAGAGGCACCGTACGCCCTCTCACTCAGCTTCGCGTTCGATTCCACAATCTCCGCCAGTCTTCTTTCATCCAACCCCGCCAACACGCTCTCCCACGTGCCCGCAAAACGTGCCTTCAGTTTGTCGATCCGCTTCCCGCTGTCCCTCAACGCCGCATGCGACAGCTCCCCTGTTTCGACAGCCTTGTACGTTTCCGCTATAGCCCCTGTCTGCAATCCCATCGTGTGGCAGATCATCACCACATCCGCACCCGCCTGCAAGCTCAACACTGCCCCCTTTTGCGACGTGTATTTCGCAGCAACCGCCTCCATCTCGAGGCAATCCGTCACGATCACCCCCTTGAATCCCAGTTCTCGTCGGAGCAACTCTGTCGTCACCGTTCGAGAGCACGAACACGGCGTCTCTTTGTCATCCTCCCCCACCACCAACGGGAGCGCCATGTGTCCTGTCATAATGGTGGCAATCCCTGCCTCAATCAGCGCACGGAACGGAACTAGCTCTGTCTCGTGGAGCTCCCGCTCGGTTTTCTTGATCACTGGCAGTGCAAGATGGGAATCCACATGCGTATCCCCATGGCCTGGGAAATGCTTTGCAGTCGGCGCGACGCCCCCCTCCGTGAGTCCGTTGCTCACTTCGATAGCGTACTTGGCAACCTCGCGCGGATCTAAGTGCTCGCATGATAAGTCCCAGCCTACTCGGCACAACGGTGCTTACCATCGCCGAACGAACGTACCCCTGCATGTGTCAAGGTTGGCTGAGAACGACTACATGAACTGTACTGGCTCACCGATCACTGGATTGCGATGGTCCGAGTTCACGTCCGCAACAGGACTGTACGCCCAGTTGATCCCAGCAAGCTTCATCTCCCTCGCCGTGGCAAGCGAACACGATTTTGCAATCCCCGGATCGCCGGTCGCGGCAAGTGCCATCGCGCCTGGACTAGTGATTCCCAGTTCAGACTTGGCCGGCTGGACGGATCAGAACTCACAATTGGGTTCCGGCGGTGTAACGGTGGGTCGAACTAAACGCGGATACGAGTCCTGTAAGAGCGTGAGGTGCGAGTAGAGGATACGTGGTAGGACTGACCGTTTTCTTGATCGATCCCGATCATGAGGGGCTGGGCGTGACCGCACTCCTTGGCGAACTGCTGCAAACTCTTGACGAGCCCATGGACCTGCTTTATACCTGTAAAATGTGCATGTATATGTCAAGCGATTAGCGCTTAGCAACGACGGCGGTGCGAATCACTTTGAACGTTTCTCTTCATGAGGATAATGTTGCTGCATCGAGACCCGTTCAAGACGATCGGTTTTCTATTTTCGGGAAGACCTACCCGACATGATAATCGCGAATGAGGGTCTTTGCATCCTCGCTGATTTCACGGCCATGAAAGCCAAAGACAAAGTGCTTCCAATGTCATAGTTGGCCTACGTAGTGCTCGATGCCAAATGAAACGTTTACCTGTCCAATCTCGCGTTTATCGGCGTCAGTCAAGGTGACCATGGCAGAGAGAGGTGCTTGGAAAGGTCCAAGCTCAGGAACTGTGTCGTCGAGTATTTATGGCCCACCTCAGCTGACCCAGCTGAACGCGCCATCGTCGATCATCTCATTCAGGTCAGGCCCCTAGCTAGGCCATTGTGAAAGGCCGAAATGAACAACCAGTCATCCTTTCCACCGCGAATGTTGCTTTGCTCCTTGCACTTCAGTCACATCATGCATCAAGTCCCAAAGGAAACTGACAAACTCGGCACCGTGACGGAATCTGCCTACTTTATTGAGTCCATTGCCGACCGCAAGCAGGGTTCGAAACAGCTCGAGTCAGACGTAGTTTCACACTGACTTCCTTGCCATCTACTCCCGAGGGTCCAGGAGCAGCCGAGACAGAGGAACACGCAGAGAAAAAAGTGCAACGTTTTTAGCTTGTGGAACCTATTCATTTCCCAGTTCTCTCGTGTTACTAGATCGGATGACAACCCAAAACGTATGATAGTATCCTCTTCCGACCATGTTTTACAATGGTATATGTCTCGAAAGCTACATCGCCGTTTCACTCGTCAAAAATCACCGTTACTGCACCAGTAGGTTCGAACTTCAACTTGCGTTGCGTCTGTCCTCGAAATTCGAGCCCTCGGCCTTGAATTCTTCATGACCCATCCTTTCCAGCTTCTTATCAAAGTCCCGTTGGCGATATCCGGAAATGATACGTGCCAACAAATCAGAAGTAGAGACCCCTGGTGTACGACGGGTCGGGAGGAACTGGCCTATATGATATCTATCAGCTCGATCGTCGCTGGCTCCCTGGAAACTATGTCTCACCCCTTTCCTTGACGGATGCAAAGACATCGTCGTGACCCTCGAAGACATACGGCTCCTCGTCATGTGCAACGTAATCGATCTTCCATTTCTCAAGAAACGCGGGATCTAGGTTCCAAAGACAGTCAGGAATGACCTCGTCTACCCAGCGACAATGCCGGACGGCTTCGCACCTACACGGAATCAGCGGTACACGAGACCACGTTCGGGAATAACTGACCGTTCTAGGTGGGTCATGACGCAACGACCCTTGTATGCAGAGACTTCTTCATCGGTAGCCACGCCAGCGAGGAGATATACGTTTGGGAATGAAAGCTTTGCTTGTCGAAGTTGCAAAGCATGGCTAGTGTATCGAGAATCAGGGACAAGCGCTAGCCAAGTCGGATTAATTCCCACCCAAAGTGGAAGAGATCGTATACCCCTGGCGTATATCTCAGTACTAATTATAGAGCAGAATCGCGAGCTGTCTCACCGCAGGCGTAGATGCGCACTGGCTTGTCAGCGGGAGGTGGATTGATGCGGTACGGCCGACCGGGCTCTCCGTCGATCGCTTTTCGGACGAAAGCTTGGATGACTTCGGGGGTGAGCGCAGCGGTATTTAAGGCGGGAACGGGTTTGTACGTCGGGGGCTCCGGAACCAGAACCTGCTGTGCAGTCGGTGACGGGATCGGGTGTCGGGAAGTGGAGGGAGAGGGAGCGTCATCCTCGATCTGAGACGTCAGGATTGAATCCGAGGAAGCATGATGAAAGTTAGGGTATAGGAGCCCTCTGGACGCCTGATGCCAACCCGCGCCTGCGGTTATGCTGAATTCGACGTCGCCGTCATATGTTTGAGAATTGATGCTGTCGTCGGAGAGCATGCTGGATGCGAACTGATGCCTGGCCCGGCGGGGTAGCTTGGACGTGTGCGGGGCATTCGGGGCACGGTTTGCGCGGAGGGAGACTGGGAGAGCGATGGCTGAGCCGCCGCCGTTGGTCAAGGGGTCGTTGTCACCTTCTGAGCTAAGGAAGGATGAGGAAGACGGGGCTTGGGAGAAGAAAAAAGACTTGCGCATTGTAGGTGGGTGAATCGATGGGATGCGGATACTGTCCAAGGGAGGGTTTCGAGTGCAACGGCGTCTTCTTGTGGTGGCGAAGCAAATCCGCTGGGGATTCCATTGCATGCAACCATACAAGCTGTGCCCGTACGTCGCAACAACTTAAAGTATCGAGTCTCGACCCGTCGCGGTGAGTGCGAGGGGATCACAGCTAGCTGCAAAACTCTAGGCCGGATTTTCAATGCTTCGACATGGAATTTACTAGTAGAGCAGAACAAACACAACAAAGGTCGAAATGGGGAGCCAACATCGCGCTACAAGCCGCCAGAGCATCACCAAGTTTGTCTCCGCTTTCGACAGCCCCGTCAAGCTCACTGCGCTGCCCTCGAACGACTTTCCACCACTTCATTCTCGACAAAATAGTTTCGCTACAACGTTATATCTATCCTGAAAGGTACATTGCCGTTCCACTCATCAAAAATCACCTTTACTACGCCAATCGTTTCGAACTTTAACTTGCGTTGCGCCTGTCCTCGAAATTCGAGCCCTCGGCCTTGAGTTCTTCATGACCCATCCTTTCCAGCTTCTTGTCAAAGTCCCGTTGGCGATATCCGGAAATGATACGTGCCAACAAATCAGAAGTAGAGACCCCTGGTGTACGACGGGTCGGGAGGAACTGGCCTATTATTTATGATGTCCATCAACTCAATCGTCACTGACACCCTGGAAACTATGTCTCACCCCTTTCCTTGACGGATGCATAGATATCGTCGTGACCCTCGGACACATACGGCTCCTCGTCATGTGCAACGTAATCGATCTTCCATTTCTCAAGAAACGCGGCATCTTGGACCCAAGGGCAGTCCGGAATGACCTCGTCTACCCAGCGACAATGCCGGACGGCTTCACACCTACACGACATCAGCGGTACGAGAGACCATGTTCGGGAATAACGGACCGTTCCTGATGGGTCATGACACAACCAGCCTTGTGTGCAGAGACATTTTCATCGGTAGCCACGCCAGCGAGGAGATATACGTTTGGGAATGAAAGCTTTGCTTGTCGAAGTTGCAAAGCATGGCTAGTGTACTGAGAATCAGGGACAAACGCTAGCCAAGTCGGACTAATTCGCACCCAAAGTGGAAGATATCGTATACCCCTGACGGATATCTCAGCACAAAATATAGAGCAGAATCGCGAGCTGTCTCACCGCTGGCGTAAATGCGCACTGGCTTGTCACTAGGGGGTGGATTGATGTGGTACGGCCGACCGGGCTCTCCGTCGATCGCTTTTCGGACGAAAGCTTGGATGTCTTCGGGGGTGAGCGCAGCGGTATTTAAGGCGGGAACGGGTTTGTACGTCGGGGGCTCCGGAATCAAAACCTGCTGTGCAGTTGGTGTCGAGATCGTGTGTCGGGAAGTGGAGGGAGAGGGAGCGTCATCCTCGATCTGAGACGTCAGGATCGATGCATGATGCAGGTTAGGGTATAGGAGCCCTCTGGACGCCTGATGCCTACCCGCGCCGGCGGTTATGCTAAATTCGACGTCGCCGTCATATGTTTGAGAATTGGTGCCGTCGTCGGAGAGCATGCTCGATGCGAGCTGATGCCTGACCCGGGAAGACAGCTTGTGCGGGACATTCGGGGCACGGTTTGTGCGGAGGGAGACTGGAAGAGCGATGGCTGAGCCGCTGCCGTTGGTCAAGGGGTCGTTGTCCTCTTCTGAGCTAAGGAAGGATGAGGAAGACGGGACTCGGGAGAAGAAAAGCGACTTGCGCATTGTAGGTGGGTGAATCGATGGGATGCGGATACTTTCCAAAGGAGAGCTTCGAGTACAGCGTCTTCTTGAGGTGGCGAAGCAAATCCGCTGGGGAATCCATTGCATGCAAGTAACAAGCTGTGCCCGTACGTCGCAACAAGTATTGAGTCTCGACCCGTCGCAGTGAGTGCGAGGGGATCACAGCTAGCTGCAAAACTCTAGGTCGAATTTCAATGCTCCGACTTAGAATTTAGTGGAGCAGAACAAACACAAGAAAGGTCGAAATGGAGACTAACCCTCGACTCGGCTAGCCGCTCTCAACAACTCGCTTACGGTCATGATATCGGCAAACGCAAAAAGCAGAAATGCGGGTTTACTTGAGCGGTTTTAGGTTAGTCGTGTGACCAGCCCGTCTAAGACGATGGTTTGCCTTGTGCAACCTCTTTTAGACGGGCTGGCCACCAGACTATATTTGGGGTTAATTCAGGGTTTTGCTCGTTGTGGAAACACACAATAAGAGCTCTCCCTTCAGCAGGACCAGAGCCAACAAGCGTCGTCTTTTGTCAACATAACAGACTGTTTTTGCAGAAAAGTTTCTGCCAGCTCCCGCCAATGGCAAAAGTGCAGCTGTGTAAACCGCCGCCGCTAAATGAGCGCGTAATTTGTGGTTCTGGTGACTACCCATTTGTGACGGTAACGAGCATGTACAGCCGATAGCACTGTCAGGGATGTCGATGAGTTGTCTACTCGCACCATCATTCTCGTCGTCGGTTGTTCCAAAAGTCTACAAGGGTGCTTCTGTCACCCGTGCGCGCAGTTTTGACAACTACACCTACCATGGCTCCCAACATCGATCACACCGAGGACACCATTAGTCCAGCAATATCATGCCTGCCGCCCCCGTGACGACAACCGGGGTCTACATCCATGAGCGAATGAGTGGTGATCAAAACTTGGAGTGTTTTCGACTCACAAACAGGCTGATTTTCCCTCTCAACGATAGGAAGCATGTCCTCCAATCCCAACCATCCCCCTCTTAATCTCACCCCATGTGTATAAAGGACTCGCTATCCCTTTACTCGAGGCGTGTGGACTGAGGCTTCAAATCAGCAGCTTGAAACGCCACAAAAAAGCACATTTTGTGAACTTAGGCATGACCTAAGTGCACTTTTTTGGGTCGCTTAGAGCTCACCAGCCAATGAAAGGGCTTCAAAATTCATAGGCCGTCAGAAAGTCGTCAAGCGATAACATTACTCGTCAGCTTTGCAGATGTTTACCGCCCAGCCTGACCTTGCTGCCAGCGTAGTCCCACTGTTGGTAGTATGTAACCGAAATCTCAAGATGTAAGCTACATATGGGTTAGCTTTATTTGACGAACTGGGGGACGGCGAACCTTGAAGCTTGAAGTTGATTATGGACGGGAGCAGCCCGAAGTGGAATACACCTTCCTCAAGCAAGGTGACACAAAGTAGTAAGTACGAGTCGAAGAAACAAAAATCTGGCCTACAGTTTTGCCTTCACTGCCACTCGGATTTATCCATCAGCATTCGGGTAGACCTAATACTTCGAGATCAGAAGATTGTACGAAGGCATTCCGTATGCAACGTCCTGCCAAGAAACCACGACTACAAGGGCCCGACGGCTTTCAAAAACCCAAGCCAACATCATGCTACAAGCCGCCAGAGAGCATCACCAAGTTTGTCTCCGCTTTCGATAGCCCCGTCAAGCCCACTGCGCCGCCCAAAAGCACACCCAAGAAGCAACCTGTGTCTCTAGCGACCCATGACCGACCACGGAACCCATTCGTGGACTTTGATGTGCCCAGAGAGCCAGAGGCTGGGCCGAGCAAACCGTCGGTGCACAAGCGGCAGCCGAAGCTCTCATCGGCTGCGCACCCTCCCCATGTAGCAAAGGCAGACAAAGCGTTACCTCCTCTCAAGGTGCTGAAGCCGCCCGTGTTTCTGCCTCCTGCCGCAGCAGCACCACAGACATCCAAAGTTGAGCCGTCACACAAGACGGCGTCTGCTAGTCTGAGTTCACTTCAACCGACGCTAAAGCTACCACCCGCGCCTTCCGAGAAACCCAGATCCATTCTCAAACCTCCTCCGGTGCCTATCCCACCATCGGCCAAACCGTCCGTGCCGCTCAAACCCCTCGTACCACCACCCCACCCCTCGCACCGCCCCACATCGCCAAACAAACCTATGAAGACGATCCTCACGACGAGCGTTGCCCAGGCCACCGATCCGACCAAAGAAGGTGCGGGCGCAGAGTTGCTGTCGTTGTTCCTCCAACAACACGGGCATAATTTCACGTCATCGACCGATCGTGAGCTCCAACGAGGTGTGATGGTGAGCCCAGACAAGCGTTCTCGCGGAAAAGACCCCAAGTTTGTTCGGTACGTCGTTCTTTCTTTCTCGTTGGTGCGCCCCTGGTCTCATCTATCGCTGCAGGGGTGGTTTGGCAGAACGCTTTCAACATCGCATCTCGTGCGCCAAAACAGACTTTGTGCTGTGGCGACGTCAGATGGAACGAAAGATTGAATCTGGGTCCAAGTTTGGGTCAGACATGCAGCTTCGCATTATGCGCGTCCTCGACGTGACCAAAGTGTCTGAACGATCGCGGTTCACGGCCGGTCCACGTTCGGGACTCGCGCTCTGCCGTCTCACGCGGCGGCATCAGCTTACGAGCGGGGATCTGACGTTGGGCACCTACGTCGTACTGTTTAACTTTGGGCCAACGAATGGCGGGAGATCCGCTGTGAGCAGCGTCGATCGGTTCGAGGAAGGGAACGATGTGATGGTGTGGTTGCCCTGGCAAAAAGTGGAGCTGGTTGGTGCCGAGGGCAGCGCAGGACTCTTGGAGATGTTTCGGGCGCTCGACGCGTTGACGCCTCCCCATAGCTTGCTTGTGGTGTCTAGATTTTGTCTTGTTGCACCGAGGCTCGTCAATATTACTGCAACCACGTGATCGCGTTTATGCCGGCCCGGGACGCAACTCTTCTTCTACCATTTCTCACTGAGCCGCAGGAAATGCCGCATAAAGCTTCTCGCTCGATGAACCTCGTGGATGACGACGACGACGTCCTGTCACAATACAGCAGGGCACCAGACAGCGACGATCGGGACCTAGAGTACGTGCCGCATTCAAGTCGCTGCACGCGATTGACATCCCTCCATTGATTTCCAGAGTGTACGCCAAGGCTGTTGCAGAGTTCAAGGGTGCGTGCAGTAGATCCATGCCGCCCATTCGCTTCCTATATGCATACATCCGGGAACCCCGCGTACAGTGACATGGCAGAAACAGAAAAAGGACAAGGAGAGAAAGTTTCTGAAAGCGGCACAAGCCGAACTCGACGAACACGTCCGTACACCGTGACCCTCGTGTCCTGACGTCTTGTTCACTGCATCGTCTTATAGGTCGATCGAAAACAACGCGAAGTGCAAGGGATCATGAAAGAAATGTGAGGCGAGCACATATATGCGTCGATCTGACCGTTACTATTTGCGCGCGTTGACGGTTAGGGAGGAGACGTACCAAGAGTTCCTTTTGAAATACTCTACCATTGAGGACAAGAAACGGGAGGTTATCGTCAAGATTGCCGAGACGCAGAAAACGCTCGTGGTCTGTGTCTTTTTATCAATTCGCGGCGCATATAATATAGCTCCTGGCGTTGCCCTTTGTGTTTGTCGCTTTCCAGGCACTGTCCGTCAGAAAACACCAGGAGACAGTGGAGCTTACCATGAACCTCGAAGAGAGCCAACTCGAGGCTATCAAGCAGATCAAACAGACATGTCAAGGTATGCCACTTTCTTGCGGGAAAAAGGATTGGCCTGTATCCTTTATGTTCTCGGTTCGTCGTTGCAGACTTTTCAGGAATGACGGATGCTTTCATGAAGGTCTGACCCCATGGATCATATCCACGGATGCCGATGCAAGCGAAGCGAGCATCGGACATGCAGTACACCTCGTCGTTGTTCGTGTTCTAATCGGCTCAATATATCCATCGCCGCACGTACTTTTTTTTCTCGCGATAATGGTTTTCCACAAGTGCGACATCGACGGGTCACATAAGGAAGCCGAACTCCACGGTCAGCCGGCGTTTGTTCAGCCTCAAGGCGATGCACGAAAATAAAAGAAACCTTGGGGTGCGATCTCTCTCTCGTACGATCGGCGATCAACGTGTACACCGCAAGGCACACATGCCGGTCAAGGACTTCGACGATCACCGGATAACAGTTGAAGCCGACCGGCCAGACGTTCGGGTCGCATAACGTGGGGAAATGAAGTCGCACTGAGAGTGGGGGATACGATGAAGCATTGATGACCGGGCGCTGGCGATCAGGTGTGCGGTCGACAACGCATGATGATCAATCCGATGCCCGCCATCGTGATCGCGAGCTCTCGGGTTCTCGGACCGACCCTTTGAGCCAATGGCAAAGTTGGAGCAGACGACGAGCCGCCCCGGGTCATGACGACGCACGTAGGGAACGATTACCCCACAGAAACAGGACTCCGGGGGGTGGACAGGCGCAACATGTGTGACATGTGATCCCCGATCACACATGACGCTGGTTTCGAGCCTCTTCGCACTAATTGGCGAAAGCTCCCGCGAGGGATTCTACAAATGCCTGAGTCCCTTTTCCACGTGGGGAACACAAGAACCATCGTCCATCGGTCGCCGTTCTGGGGTCAAACGCGAGCGGGATCGCACCCCACCCCCAGAGAATCATGACCGGGACGTGGGTCATACGGCTCATGGATGGTCTTGGCGGTGCTTCGCGAAGCTGATTGGGGTGATGGCGAGCAAGGTGGGAACCCCTCAGCAAGACGAGTCCCACGCGAACGCAAACTTCCGTCCAACGTTCGAACCCCCTCCTGGGGCATCGTTGGAACCAATTGCAGTTGGCCTTTTGTCATGTCCATGTGCGTGTGTCGGTCAAGCACGTCTTCCGTCTATTATTTGGACTGTCGTAGACGATTGCGCCTTGGGCTTGATTCGGGGTTTGTCAGGAAGAGAAATGCGACCACCTATATATTCTTGCTTCCACAAGCAGCGCCTGCCAGACCCGAAGTTGTCAAAGCATGATATGGACTCACCGGACGCTCGTCATACCACATGCGCGAACGATACATGCCGCTAATTAGTTACTTAATACCTACAATGACTACTCATCGAGGTTGAGAACACGGCTGGAATAAACCGGCGGAAGTGCTTCGCGAATCGCCACCGTAACTGGCGCTGATGAACGTTGAACATGCACAGCCCTGGCAGCAGACACCAAATTCCGAGAGGTCGTCGAAGATCATGCCATGTGCTCTGAATCCTATTGGTTATTTTCGCCAAGCGCGGCGCCACATACCAAACCACGTTCGTCATGGCTGTTCACCTTTGGGCTTCAGTTCTACATAGGAAGCGAAATGATTGCACTTCTGATCAACCCAGGCAATGATGGTGGAAACGAACTATAGTCTACCGCATGGTGCACGAAGATTTTGATCCCCGAGTATTATGAACATGGGGATTACGACATGCCTCGCTCCTCTCTACTCCCTATTGTCGCCATTCGGATTAGCGACTTGGAATTGAAAATCAGCGCCCAGCGCCCGAACCACTGCATTGGAATTATCGTGGCATGAAGCTCAGCTTTCTGGGAAGCTGTGAAGCAACCTACTACTGATCAGGCCAACAGTACGATCGCACTATCTGCGACGCGCCACTCGGCGTTCGCATTGTCCACATCGAGGGTGCGCATGCGTTTCAACTTGAGAGCTTCATTAGCAGTGTCACTCTTACCAAAAACGGACGAGAGCTCGGAGTCGGGGGTGTCGAGGTCAAGGTCAAGATCGTACAAGGCGGGGATGTGTAGGATAACACGCCTCGGTTCAACGTCGAGCGTGGATTTGGCGATGACTGCGTGTGTCTATGTAGCATTGCAGAATGGCGTTTGTTACTTGGATACATCTCGCCGGAGGCGGTGACGGGTTTGCTTACAGCGCCAGGAACGTCAAACACAATGCGGATACTCGAGCCTTGTTGCGTCCAAGACCATGCAGGAATCCGTGTCTCAGAGGTCTGCGTGGAGGACGTCTTGAGGATGCCCTTGGGCTGTGCCTTGTGAGGTACGCTAATGGGACGGTCGGCGATTTCTTGAATGAGTTGCGGAGGTGCTTGGTGATTCGGGTTACCAGGCGGATACAGCGCTGCGCTTACGAGCGCCCGACGGGATTGCGGTTTACCTTTGGAGGCTATGTTGGGTGTGCCGATTTGCCGAGAGAGGACCAAGGTTGTTTGCGCCTCAATATGTTGAAAAGCAAGTTCTAGAGTAAGCGGTGAGGTCGGAAATGAGGGATTGGGACGGCGAGGTGAATACCGGTGATGAAACTCTTGAAGTCGGGATCTTTGAGGGAGCGAGATTTGATGGACGGATTAAGCACGCAATCGAAAACGATGGCTGACTGGCCCGCTAGTGCTCATCGGAGTTAGAGCTATCACAATGGACGATGTGTACGGAGCGCATGGAACTACCTTTGTCCGAATCTTGACGCACGTCCGATAGAACGATGGGGACGAACCAAGCCTCTGGGTTGGATTCGTCGATATCAAGGCCCTGTATTGCACGATGTATTGCATCGTCGCTTGCAGGGGGCGGGGGTGGTACGTTTGGATCCCATGTGATGTTTACGAAAATCTTTAGACCCTTTTCGACACGAACTTCACGAGGCTGGTCCAATGCTGTTAGACGAACGAGGGCGTCGTTGGTGGCCCTTGATTTGACACAGAAGCCGGGCACTGGATTGAGTGCAACGGCAACCTTGGCATTGGGCGTGGCGGTCTCCATCAACTGGGCGTGTAAAAGATGTGCCGATTAAGAGATACCGATCGAACCAGTGGTATGTCCAAAAAAGGGAGGACAGATATTCTTCGCCCCAAAGGTGACTCAAGCCGCGAGTCGCGTATAAAAGGCCCAGTCGTTGCTCGGTTCCTGTCCAGCTCTCCCTTCTCCCTCTCACCACTCATTCGCCATGCCCGCCCACACCGTCACCCCCTTCCCCGCAGACGACAGGCAGCTCGAGAAGTACATGCAAGACAAACGTGTCATCGGGGTATGCCATCTCCCAATCATCGTCTCCTCGATCACCACTCACGTATCCTTCATCAGTACGACCCCCTCGTCCAGCCCGCTTTGCTCAGGCACGAGATCACTCCCTCCGATGCGTCACAACTCACCATCGCCACCGCCCGCTACAACTCCGCACGCGCCCTTGCCGGCCAGGACGATCGGGTACTCGTCATCGTCGGCCCTTGTTCTATACATTCCCCCGAGCAGGCCATCGAGTATGCCAAACTCCTCAGAGCCAAAATTCCCACTTGGGAAAACTTGGTGATCATCATGCGCGCTTACTTGTAAGTCACTTCATCTCATCAATTTGTGCCTGACTCAACGTGGTTTCCCTCGGCAGTGAAGTATGTGACCTGCCATCCCAACTCTCTTTCAGCTGATCCCCTCTGCAGAAACCAAGAACGACCGTCGGCTGGAAAGGCTTGATCAACGACCCAGTATGTTCTGCTGCCTCGCAGCTTAGAGCCCATTGCTCATCATGTCATATCCTTCTAGGACATCGACGGAACCTTCCAGATCAACAAGGGACTTCGAACCGCGAGACAGCTTCTTTGCGACCTGACCCACCTCGGTGTACCGGTCGGGTCAGAGCTCCTCGATACCATCTCCCCTCAGTACATCGCTGATCGTACGTGGACCTCTCTTGGTCATCGGTCATCCTCTCACTCCCGCCTTTACAGTTACCTCCTGGGGTGCCATCGGTGCCCGAACAACAGAATCTCAACTTCACCGAGAACTCGCTTCTGGTGTTTCCTTCCCAATCGGCTTCAAGAATGGTACCGATGGAAGGTGAGATCTAATAATACTCGAGCTTCCATATCCTCATCATGTGCTTCTTGTATCAGTGTCTCAGTCGCTGTTGATGCCATGCGTTCGTCCTCTAACCCCCATGCGTTCATGGGTGTGACCGAGCATGGTCTCGCTGCCATCGTCAAAACACGGGGGAACCAAGATGTCCATGTAATTCTCCGTGGAGGCACCAAAGGCACCAACTACGCATCCGAGCATGTCAAGGCAGCCACTAAATCCCTCGAGAAGGCTCGTGCCAATAACCACCCGAGCATCATGATCGACTGTAGTCGTATGTCTTTATTACGTTTGTGATGGTACGGGGACTCATGATATTACCAGACGGTAACTCGCAAAAGAACCACAACAACCAGCCCAAGGTCATAGATGCCATTTGCTCGCAGCTCGCTGCAGGTGAAAGGGCCATCACCGGTGTCATGATCGAGTCAAACATCAATGCTGGCCGTCAAGATGTACCTCCCGAGGGCCCTAGCGGCCTCAAGCACGGTGTCAGTATCACAGACGCTTGCGTTGACTGGGAGACAACCGTCACTATGCTCGACAAGCTTAATGAAGCTGTTGACCAGCGTCGCACCTACCTCATCGAGCAGTCTTTCCAGAAACCCGCTGGCTTTCAACGTTCGTCCCCACCGTCCCCCTGATGAATTTTGGTGCAGCACATCTGTCATCGCCGCCGCCTTTCATGTTGTATGTTTAGCCGTGCTTTAACTTAATCTCAAGTTATCAGATTTATGGAGATTCGGGAGCAATGTGTAGAGCTAACATCTATTAGAAGTATCGAGACGCTGCCGAAGCCCGTACAGGACTTATTATGCAGATTTCATGTTTCTTTATGTAACTCCTTATGTCGTTCAAAACACGTATATTTAAATCAGAGTGAGATGATATCGACGCCACCTCATCGCAAATTCCATCTGCTCTACCTGACCATCCGCAATCGTCAACGCCACGAGTTCATCCGCAAAAACAGCATGATAATATCCTACATCATTTCTAGCTTCTTCGAGCCCGCGCTCGTCAACAACCTGCCTTAACAAGGATAACTGCGATTCTGCGTCATCCAGATTTCCTTGAGCCTCTGTGAGAACCCCCCTCAATAACTCTTTCTGACGCCCAGCAGATTCTATCTCTGCCTTGGTCTGAGCGACCCGATACACGACAGAATCCCGAAATGCACGCTTGGCTTCGAGTGCTTTTAAGAGAACCCGGTCGGAGAGATGCGACAAACACGATGTAAAATGTCATGTCCCCTGTTTTGAGTAATGTAATTAGCAACGCACACAGAACGAGTAGCGCTGTATACTTCGACAACATCCTCCAATGACATTTCAGTATGTGATGAACAACCTGGCCATGCTTCTGGCAGCAATGCGAAGCTCTAGAGGGGGGTCCTACTCGCTTTTTTTGAACATATTGTGTCGTGTTTCTAACATGGCCTTCCTAGCATGGGGGTCCGACGCTTGAAAAAAATAGCCAACTCGACAAGAGATGAGGGTAACGTGGGGAGTGGACGGCGCGGTGTTACGTCTGCCGCAGGAGATGACGGGCTTAGTTCCCCTTCTTGCTCCTTATCGTAGACAACTGAGTGCTTGGGGATATCCATATTTTCACGAGGTGAAGATGCGGCGACTGTTCAGACCAGCACGCGCCGAGGTCTCTTTTTGAAGATGTGACATGCCAGATTCACCAAATTCCGAAAAATGTTAGGTGTAGGACTTTCAAATCGGTCCCTCCGCCATTTCGAGGTCCGGACAGTAGAACTCGGATGACCTCGAGCTGAGATAGAACCCCTCACAAATCCGTGCGTCACTTTGGGATGATATAGATACAGAAATTTCATTTCTCTGACGCACTCGTTCAAGAGACCCCTTGCCATGCTTCAACAATTCGATCCAGCGATGCTCCTGACCAACCCGACCCAAACGCATTGATCATTTTTGTTCCCGTACCTCGCAGCACTTCTTTGATCCCCACGTCGAGCGACTGCAAGTCCGCAGTTCCTTCAGGTGGCGGCCGGCTCGAGCTATGCATGTGTGCCTCGCGTGCGAGCTGGCGCAGTATCACAAGAAGAGAAGCGGATGGGACACCGTTCCTCATGAGGTACCAGGCGAGCCAGCGGGAAACTGAAACCTGTCCTGGCGCCGAGGGCTCAGAAGTAGACTCGAACCCTGATTCTGTTGCGTCGAAGACGGGTTCGCCGCGGGCGTAGCGGCCAAGGGCCTTGATGAACTCGGGGTGATTCTGCACTTTCCCAAGGCGTTCGTCGAGGGCCTGTAGAGCCCCAGATACTGTATTCTCGCGAATAAGGGGTGGTCGGGGATTATTTTCAGCTCGACCACTGAACCGACGGTCAAAGACTTTGCTATAAAAGTCGACCGCGAATCGGAGGTCTTGTAGGCGGAGCTGGAAATGGGATGTGGGCTGTGGTTGCGTGCGATATTGGTACAGTGTAAGATGCGACTGGAGTGTTTCCATCTTGTCTTGCAGAATGCTGTCTAGTAGTGCCGCATGGCAATATGCATGGAATGTCCTCTCCTCTGGTGTCTCACCGTCGTCGCGGGAGAAATAGTCTGCAAAGGCGAGGAAGAGTGTGTCGTTTGAAAATGAAGAGATGAAATGGGTGAGGTCACTCGCGGGGTGGGCTTTCGCGTCCGTCAACTGCGGGAAATCGAGGGTAGCGGCATCACCTGCGGAAGAACCAGAGCGAACGAATAAACTCCTACTCCCTCTGGGATCCTCGGTATAGCTGAGGAACGCTGTTCGACGTTTGACATAGAGAGTTTGATTCCTCAAAAAACTCATTTTGTGTTCGGGAACGTTCTCAAAGTCCACAAAGAAGGGCCAATATCGAGGGGTATCGATCCTGATGGACACGAGTTTCCCAAAGTCCGGTATCAGAGTGGGAGAAATGAGCTGTGTGACGCCCTTCTCGTTCCCTTCTTTTGTCGTGATCTTGACGGGGAGATAGACAGCTTCACGCGTCGTGACGTCTCGCGCGATGAGGCAGCGGGGCTCTACTGCAAGGACCCACAGGTGTCGCAACGCCTGAAGGTAACTCTTGTTATCCGACGAGACGTGGTGAAAGCGGGGGAAGAAAGCGGTGACCATGCATGCAATAGCCGCATTAGAAGTGCCCAGAGTGAACCGACCGGCCCCGAGGAACAGTAAGCCGAGCGATAGATGCGTGGCCACATGCACACCATATCGGAAAGCCTGGTGATACATCCCGAACGCATACCTTAGTCGCCTTAAGCATGAAATCTCCCCAGTGCCTGCCATAACCATGCACAGTGCAATCGAAATGAGATTAAGACCCTCTCGCACAGCAGATCGCTTGATCTTATGATCAAAAGCAGGGCCTAGAGATCCATCACACATTGTTGTGATGACTTGAACTAAGAGACTCACCGCTCGTCGCAACAAATCGACTGAATGTGTCAAAATAGTTCGACAACATGATGTACGCTTCATGGCGGGCAGTACCAGCGTATTTCAATCCAACGGCAAAGCAATAACCAGCGATGATGTTGAAGTAAGCCAACTCGATGGCGTCGTCAGCTCGCTGCTTGTTAGCGATGTGATCCTGCATGGCCGTCATGATGGGCTCGGGAATTTGAGACATCAACCAGTCGGCGGTCGATCCAATTGAGTTCCACATGATGAGCGACCGTGCAATCGTGCGCAACACCAAGAAGCTCGGTTGAATGTGATTCAATTCAATGACCGTGCTTGGAAGTTCAAGAATATCAGCAACATCTTTTTGCTCTGTCTTCAAGTACATTAGGCCCAATGCGATGGTCGCAGCTGGGGATGTAATGTTGACATCGAATGTGGGACGGCTTCGCCCTGCGGTGATGGTTTTCGTTTCGCCGTGGATAAGCACGCGCAGCCGGTGGAGACAAGCGACGTCGGCCGGGATAGGTGACCCTTTTCCAAGCATGATCATCCCAAAGGCAAGAGCTGCAGAGTAAGTGTATGCTTCTCTGTGCTCATTACTAAGATCGGGCTGCACAAGATCCCTGCGACTGATTTGGTTGAGACAAACTTCGGCCATGCGGCGATCCTTCGTGCCTAAGTAGAGAAGTCCAACTCCGGCGAGTCCAGCAGCTTGGGTCATGAGGGAGACATTGAGATCCACTGTCGGTGTCGGGAGCAATGCTGGCGTATGAACAGCTAGTAATTTTGTGACGTGCATGTTTCCTGACCCGATGTTTGCCGCAGACAGACCAAGGAGGACGCCGATGGATGTCAGATCGTGTTTCGGTGTGAGATATCCGAATGTATGCCAAGTCAGCATTTCCTTGAGATGGCCTGTCAACCCAAGTCCGTACAAGAACCCTGCGTGCTCTGGAGTCAATTCTGAAGGTTTGTTGAAAACAATCCAGGAACTCTCCACGCCTCGGGCCCAGGGGGCAACCCGCAATCCTGCGGCCACTCCATTGTGGAATTCGCCCCAGTTTGTGCATTCGAGCGGTATCTTACCAGGTTCAGGTCCAGTGATGATATTGGAAGGCTGAATCCTGATCTGATATTCCAGTTTGGGAATGACGTATGCTTCGCGAGTGACCGTTAGTGCTGAGCCAAAGGTGAACATTGCTCTGCCGTAGGGCAAGGCTAGTGTCCTTTCTGCGATACGCACGACTTGGTGTTGCTGCTCTTTCGCTTGGTCGTGTTCGCTGCAACGATGATTGGTCATTCTGTTCGACAGGGAGTTTCGATGACTCACTTTAAGTCTGGTCTCTCGATGAGCCGGACGGATGGAATTGTCGACGAACATAGCATACGTGCTACTTCTTCTAATCGACGATCCTGGCCGAAGCGTATACTCGCAAAAGACTTCAGACCCAGTTCCACGCCAGAGAGTGCATCGACTTCGCCCGCGCTTGCGCCTTTCGCTTGTTCGACCAAAGTACTTATGGTGGTCCGACGATGAGAAGTCTGAAAGCGAATTAGTCCATGAAGGTGACCACATATGGAAATCATACTATGTATGTCTCAGCAGACTGGTAAATACCCTGTTGCGAGATTACCGGTTGAACCATTGCGACACTGAAGGCTAGGTCGCGTCGACCAATTAGCTCGTAATGCTCCGGCTGCCAGTGGGATGGAGGCGAAAGTTGGCAAGTTCGAATGGCTTCACGCAGAGGTGCAGCAATTCCCAGAGGCAGGCTGTCCAAAAAAAATTGTCCCTTCTTTGCTGTACCCCACATACGCACAAGAGTCTCGACTGTCATCTCAGCTCGTTTCTGCGCAGATGTGGTTGAGCCGTCGGAAAGACAGAGGTATGCAGTAGTGAGACGTTGAAGAGAACTTAAGGGTTCGACTTTGCCAAAAGCGTATGAAGGTTGGATATCGAACATGGCGGCCAGACGTGGGGTCTCGTATACCGGAAGTCTCCAATCAGGGTTGCTAATCCTGCCGTACAGTACTGTGGCCATATCCGGAGGCCAAACCGGTATTCGATCGTTGAGCATCTCAACTCCTGAGACAAGATCAGCCTTGTTTGACTACGGACAGACACGCTACGTACGCGTGATGGAGGGTGAAGGCCAAACGGACATGATGTTGGGACAAAGTCGCTTCCAGTAATCTGCCCACTCTGGCCTTATTATGTGGGCGATTTGGCAAACCAAAGGCACGAGCAACACGAGGGAATCATGTCTATGAACTACAAGTCGGAGATCCTCGGCAAGCATATGTAGCGCGTATAGCACGGGCGCCAGTAAGGGGTTGGGTTTTACCGCTACCAGAGTGAATTGCCGACTTTTCAGATGAGCTGGAAGGGAGAGGTGCTGTAATGCGGGATCATCCTGGAAATTCCGGACGTTGACACGTAGAGAAAAGAACTGTTCCCAATCTGTCGAATGCGACGCGTAACGGTTGGCTGGATAGGACAACCCAAGATCCAGCATCTTGGTAAGCGCATAAGTCAATGCGTGGAATTCCAGATTTGAAGAGGTGCTGAAATTTCGGAGAGACCATGTTCGGAGAAACTCTAGGTGAATAGTAAAGGCGTCTTTCGTAGGGATGACGAATGATAGAGATTGCAGCGCTTGGTTGACCAGACGATCGCGGGGGAGCATGTCAAATTTGCCACTGTACACTTGTCCCCCGGCGCAGAGCAAGGTGACCGACGATACACATGCCGACTTTATTGATGTTATACCGGTTACCGGAACAAGTGCATTCTTCTCTGCACTACTCGTATTCCCGGCCTGGGCGACCCCCAATACAATAGGCAGTTCTTGCAGCCCATGAGTGAAAATGGTTACCGACCCATCTGACTTGACGGCTAATAAATCCCATATCTCTTTGCGAGTAGCACCAACAGGGACCACGGATACAGCATCGATGATTGTCAAGTAGTCGCAAGCCACCGTCTTGTTCACCTCCTGCAAAGTGAGAAGGAAAACCGCAGTCGGAACACCGAGCATGCAGATCGCCAGCAACGTGTGATCACGAATACCATCAAAGCGTTGGTCAAAGAGAGCCGCCGAAATTTGAGATACCGATCCCTGTCTAACGCATGGCATGATATTCCGAGCAAGTTACCCGAGTATGCATGAAACTTACAACACGCTGGGATACGGGTGGGTTATTAACCTCTGCGCCCAAAAGGAGGCTTTCATCCTGCCATGTTCCGTGGCAGTGGCGAGTGCTTCTGCTTCTGCGTCACTTCCAAGAGCCATACGGTCAAGATTGAAACTGAGGTCAAAGCGAGACAACGAGGTGCGGCGACAAGGTTGATAAACGTAACGCCAGATGGATAGCTCTTGTTGTTCAGAGTTGAATGTTATGAGAATGTCATCGATGGCAAATGGTTTCCGAGACACCCAGACGACCTCCTCGACGGCAGGGATAACAACGAGGGGCCGTGAATGATTATCTTCTTCGTCGGAAAGACAAGCGGGACGACCAGGAAAACCACCCACTATACCGGCAGTTATGCCGACAGCAGCAGGTTCTGAGAAGGGATTTGTGATGGTAAACGTGGTAGGAAGAGGCGCGTCGCCGGTGGCACGAGAATCGTCAATCTCCAGAGGATCGAGGAGACGTTGTATCATGACACCATGGGGATGGAGGGGCCATGCTTTGCGAACGAGGAAGGGTAGGGAAAACGTGTAGTCAATTCCATTGATCAGATAGACCTTGCCTATGCTGCGTAGGAATACGAACACCGCTGAAACTTCCTCTTGGACGTGTTTGTTCTTCTGCCGCTCCTCCTGGACGGTTTTGAAAGGACCAAAAACGGCTTCAGTCGACGGGTCTGCCTCCCGCTCGCCTGCTTTGGAGGTGTAATGCGCACTACCGTGCACGGGACTCGAGGTGTTAGTACTGTAGGCGAACCTCCCTATGCACGCGCATTGTATAGTCTGACCTTCATCGGAGAAATCCCATTTCCTTTGAATTACACCCCCATGATTGAGAACCACGCAGCGATCATTCCACGCCAGCTCTTGCTCCACCCATGAGTCACATCCGTCGTCGTACAGTGGCGCATAGACAGCGTTGATTGAATTAGACGTAGAACCCCTCAGGGCACTTCTGATGGAACGAAGTAGAGCGGACTCCGCGATCTGTGATTCTGAAGTTCGTGGTGTTGGGAGGGATAGCAACTTGACAGCGGCAGATGGTGTATCGGGGTGGACTCGAACGACGATCGAGTTGGAATTCATGGTGAGGACTGTAGAGCCTGCCAGGAGCCTGGTCGCGTGTCAATGCCTGCCACCGTCGAAAATGGCACACCTCCAAGAGGCGACTCCTGTTCAAGTACTACTCCAGTGCACGAGAGCTGCACATTTCAAAGTCTAAGTGGTATTGGCCGCAAGCTTGCAAAAATCCTATTGAACAATACCTAGACACGACGATTGTTTTCTGAAGTACTAGGGGAGGTACACTAATATATATGTTCCAAAATAATATAAATGCACAAGATAAACATGCTGTGAAGATGCAGTATACCCTGAGAGATCCTATACTTGACAGAGAGGAACGACATTGTGATCCCCAATAACTCCAAACAGTCCATGAGTGAGCAAAGACGGTGAATAACAATAAGGAATCTAATGCGAATTTTCCGCAAAGAAAGTCGAACAAGTCCTGCGTCGGAGAGAAAGATTGCAGACCCTAGGTCGCTGTGCGGACAAATTAATGCTGCTCTAGCCACCAGCCAAGATTTGAATGCAAGGAACGTTTTGCTTACACTAAGGAGATTGGCGACGTATAATTTCTTGACTGCTCTTCCTGCTCCCAACAAGGTCCTCGTGATGGGGCAAAGCAATGCCAGCAATATTCGTCGTCTCTTCATCGTTGAACCTCCAAATATTACCAAGAGAAAATTTGGAAGCAGACTCATCGCGAGCCACCACTCGGTCACGACCAGGACGAGGAGAGGGAGTATCCTCGTATTCCTCGATGGACAAGTCTGCAGATGATGTCGATGTTGGGGATAAAGTGGGCGACTGGACAATATCTTGCAAGAAAGAAGGCAAGTGTGGAACTGGAGCATTGACAGGGAGTGCATCTTCCAACTCTCGCATGCTTGGGAACAGGGGCAACGCATGTCGATGAGGCCCCGAGGTCTCGTATATGAACTGGGGGTCAGGATACTGTGCGGCGGCACGAAGGTCAATCTGCGAACGGCTGAGCCTCGACGAGGGCGTGGCGGACTCCGGTGGACACTGGTGCTGGACCTGTGTCACTGTGTTTCGGCGGGGAACATCGACAGAGGAGGGGGTGGTTCTTAATGGCAACTGGTTTTGAGCGAGAAGGGATGTCAATAGGTTAATCCGCTCGGACTGCACAGCAGCCGAGATGGAATCACCATTACCCTCCGCGTCTGAGAAATCCATCATTGAGAACGGCAGCAAGGTAACACAAGAAGAAGCTCACACGGGTAGCAAGTCTGGCAAACCTTACGCCGTCTCCAGTTCAGATAGTTGCACTTTTGGCAGATCCAATCGCCGGGTTGATGCTCGATCGGTCCGCGATTTCCTGTGTTCAGGATGGGGGGTTGCTGCGAGGTAAATCAGCTGAGGAGTAATCCAAAAGTGCCCCAAATTCTCTGACCGACATTCCAGCGAGGGTGCTTGGGCGGATCTGACCTTGCTCGGGGAAAGGCTCATTATCGGGCCAATACATGATGCATGGCGCGGATGGGTCGCTGGATACATTTTGTACCTTGCCTCCCACCGAGAAGGAACGCCCAGAAGGAGTTAGGAGGGGATGAGATGGTGACGCAGGTTTCGCAATGGCGACAGGCTGAGCCGCCAGCGGGTACCGTGCGCCATGCTGAGTGGTAGGATAATGGGAGGAATTTGGTATCGAAGGGCTAGTATAGTACGACGTAGTACCCGCGGGACTAGCGAAACGCGGAGAGGTGGGAATACGGGTAGACGGCATGCCCAGAGCTTGACGGTTCATCGCTGAAACTTGACTTTCTGAACGTGGGCAACCACAACCTCTGCAGGCCAAGTTGCGTCTGTGCAATATCATGCAGGGGAACGAATCAGTCAGAACCATAACTTTTATGCGAGCGAGGAAAAAAGGATGAACGCGCTAGGAAGCAAAGAGACAGACTCATCCGTGAAAAATAGGAGAGTGGAGCAATTTGTAAATCGGGGTATACTGAGACCGGTACGAAACAGGGCTGGCCCAACTGTGCAGTGACCTAGACCTGCCATGATTCATGCCATGTGACTGCCAATCCGATCGCTGCCGCAGAAAAACAAAAGGAAACAATGGTTGAATAAGCACTAACCCAAAGTTGTGAGCAGCGCAGGTGACAGAATTGCATCTTAAAAAGAAATGTAGTCAGCAACATGTTAGAAAAAGGGCGTTGCAGATTTGGGAGGGTCGATCGTGACCCCCTATGAAATAGTCGATTGCAAAATCAAATTGCGAGGAAGATACTAACATCCAGTCACCGACTCTAAACGTTGTTCTCGGATTGGGGGGGTTACTCGAAATCACGAACTTGTTGATTTGAGCCACTGGTGAAGTTGGAGTCTCAGCACTAGGATGTCCAAAGTAAATGCGGTTGTGAAGATCCGGTGTGGATATCGACATGCGAAGCCGATGGGACTTTTTATCAGGTTGGATTACAGGGAGAGAGGGGAACTATAGCCAGTGTACGGTTCAGTCATCCCAACGGAGCACCGGGAGAAAATGACAAGCCTACCCTGGACAACACGTCAACACGACGGAGCTTCTCGAATGGTTCCAGGTCGGCCTCGAGCGCAGGAAATATGGTGAAATATGGGAAGGAAAGCGAGAGAAATAAATACGCCTGTCAGTGGCACACCAAATGGACCAATGGTAGTCAGTACGACAAATTTCGATTGTAAAAGAGAAGTTGAAAGGGCGATCGCCGAGGAGAAACAGCAACTGAGTTTCGGTTCTAGTTGGCGATACGGCGACTACCACGGGGATCCCTGATTTCAAAATCTGATACATCGCCTTGCCCCTTTTGTCGCAAATGCGGGCGAGGACGCTCGTCACACGTGTCAAATACGCCGCATCGGCGATCACCGTGGCACGTGGCCGGAACCGAGAGTGGCCAAAACGAAAAACGCACACTTACGTCATGATGGGACTTGAAAACTACCCAAACTTCGTCGGGGGTAGATAGGTCCGAATTCAATGTCCACATGGACAAGGAGGGCCCCGCGTTTGGACGGTCATGCTGATTCTTGGAGTCTATCAGCCTATGAAATCAACTGGCAGGAAAGCGACATACGGTTTCATCGAGAAATTCGAGAATTGAACGAAGGGATAGGAACGTTGCACTGGAGTGCTTGTGTACCTTGACACCTCACAATTAATTTGGCTGTATCATCTCATAGAAGGAAACTTACTTTGACAGCGCGCGAACGCGTCAAAAGGAAAGCTGCGTACGCAGACTGATGTCCATCCAGCGTGCTAAGATCATTTTGGCTGTTGCTGTGGATCGAAGGGGACCGTGACAAATCGAAGGGCGATCCGACATGGCCATATGCTGGTATGGGAGGGGCAAGGTTGCTGTGAAACGAACTGATACCTGTTGCGGAAGGCGCCGTGCGCTCATCGGCCAGGGACACAGCCAGACCGTGCAGATACTCAGATGATACAGATCGGGCTAAAGGCGGGGCCACCTGGGACCAATGGGCCGGAAGCTGGGGAATTGCGCACATCGATGGTTCGCGGCACGGAGACGACAATACGTCTTGACCACTGGCGACGATGGCAGACTCAAAGCGCGAAGTGGTGATCATCGGGGGGGCGTCACAAGTATGGTGGGGTCTTTGAGCGTCCGACGCAGAGGAGGTATTTGAGTGTCCGCCGTGGATATCCGACGAGGCTAAGGAAGGAGACATTTGTTGGTTGTCAAGCAATAGAGTTGCAGAAGGGCGAGCGCAGACGTGGAGATTTGCAATCCAATGATAGAACGAGGGCTGATTCTTCAGCGGACGAAGAACACCTATCCGCGATTGGGAATACCGGTTTCTGGTAAATTAAGACGACGAAGGGGAAACCTGGACAGAACGCGCTGGATGAGAGAAGGTGGTGGGGATCTCGTTCCTGGCAAATACTGCAGCTGTGGGGGGGAGACCGGGATAGCATAGCTGAGTGCTTTTGAGTGTTGGGGGAGCGGAATCATGGTGGTAATTCATCTCGTCACTTCACACAGGAAAATACAAGGCAGCTGTCAACTTGAAGCAAATTCACGCATCATGTCGGCAAGCCAGGGATGGCAAGAGCTGTGCCACGTGGTGAATGACTGACATGTCTCACCGACGCCCGTACGTAAATCATTGTCCGTAGATCGCCTGACCCAGCGTAACCCCTCCTGAGAGCTCGCATTGACTCTCGGGACCCCACACAGGGTCACTGAGTGCTCGAAACAAACAAGCATTCCTGGTAACCAGTCCTGAACATGTGCCGCAGCAGGCCGCAGTTCGTACCCCCGTAAGTGGTGACCGACGGAACTCATCGAATCGACCGTTCCTGCTTTCCCCATAAGTGTATTCCGCGCAGGAAGTGTCCGAACATCCTGAAAAGAAGTACGTTTTATAAAAGACAGGATGGAAGACCTCCGTTTGATAAATACGCGATAGATATTTCGAGTGTCCATCGAAGACGGGGCTAGGAGGATCTTCTCCACCAACTGGTAACGGTTCCCGAGGACTCCGCAAGCGGCATAATAATTGCGACCCGTCTCGATACAGCAGTGGATGGGTTCAGCCAGGTACAGCCTTTAAAGTGGATCCGCCGTGAGCCCGCCAAAGTTTGCAGGGCTGTCTCTGACATTCGGATCACCGTCTAGACGCCCACCCACAGAGACGATGCGTGCAAGTCGGAGGATAGTGGCACTTTTTAGCGAGCAATTCGAAACCAAGCCCGAATCTTTCTCGTCGTCACTTTCTCGAGCCGATCGTCCTCGAGTTCAAGGACGAGTCTATCTCCCCGCCTGGCCCGGACCGTGACCCAATCGGTATATGACCCTTCCCGGATCTGACATTTATTAGACATGTCGAGTTTTTTGCTAGCTGTGCGTCCTTGCCGATGGGCCTTTGTGCATAGCCCCGACACGCCGTCCGCTGACACCCGAACAAAAAAGTCATGTTTTCCGAGATGAAGCCTCTGAAACGGTGGCACGCTTCTTCTTGGCTCAATAATAAGCCAGTATGACTGCACTGACGATGTCGACGTTAAAGGTGAAAATGTGACTTGGCACATAGCATGCAAGAATGGTTTAGAGAGTTGGCCGGCATTTGGAATCACCGTTTTACGTGCATTTTCGATCATTCCACCAGCAGGCCTAGGGTTGAATATTTAAATGTTGAGCGCTGAAGGGTTGTTTCGTGAGTAGTAGTCGCGGGTACTTATGTAATTGCCAATGGCCATTACGCCAGGCGGGGAAACGGTACAACGGCGTGTACAAAGTGTAGTAGGGTGGGTGCATGACACAACAGGCTCATGAATGTAAGTAAGGAGTGTCGTATACTCTCAGCGGGAAACTTGGTGCGCCCAACAGCGCAGGTACGTTTCCGTACAGAGCTTTATGCAGGGAGTCCCCAGTGAGTGGAAGGACCATCCGATGCTCTACCAGATACTTTGTATATCTCCTCCAGGCTTCAGCTCCCCTTCCTCCGCGGGTGGTGGACACGTATCTGGTCTCGTCAGCCCGACCCTTCGCCATCTTACTCTCTTTGAGTGTGCTTATGCTCCCAATAATGAAAAGCCCCCGTTTGGCGCGTGTGAGCCCAACGTTCAGTCTCCGCCTGTCAGCGAGAAATCCAATCTGTCCCGATGGATTGTTGCGCACAGTGGAAAAGATGATCACTTCCTTTTCCCGACCCTCAAACCCATCGACAGTCTTGATATCGATGTTGTGGAGTTGTAGTTTGCGATGGTCACCCAGGGTGGTAGAAAACCGTTTGCGATACTTCTCATCGGAGTTAAGGAGGCGCGTCAGCAACGAAACCTGAGCGACGTAAGGGGCAATGATGCCAACGTCTTCTCCACGAAGATACTTCACCAAACACCGATCAGCACGCTCCGTTCGGGGGTAATTGAAGGTAAACAAACCTCGTTTTTTAGCAGGAGGTCCTCAACAATACTGCAGACAATATGCGCCTCGTTCCAATTGACCCTACTGCGATCTTTGGCTGTCTCAGATCCCCCGTGATCCAGGAAGACAACAGACATTTGATGGCCGGTCAGCTCATCCACTGGTAGATGACTCGAAAGGGGAGGGAGGAGATTTGGAGATATGTTTCCGTGAGCATCGACGGTCCCATCTCGCAGGGAAAGGTTGTAAAATTCAAGCGACGGGAACTGCGATATGGACGGATGCATCCGGTATTGGATATCCAACATAATTGACGGCACCACTGACCACAATTGCTAATGTAAGTAGGCCATTAACTGAAAGAAGAAAGACCTACCCCCTTCTTCTGTCAGCCTCTCAAAAAGACTGGTCCCAAGACCCTTCAGTTGCGCTTCGCGGCTTGCGATGACAGGCGGAAGTTGCTTGTGATCTCCGATGAGGGCAACGTGTTGTGCCTACAGCGCTCATACATCGGAAATCGGAAAAGAGATCCAAGATGAAACACGTACTCCTTTCATTAAGGGTATCAGAGATGCAGGCTCTGTTGACATGGACGCTTCGTCGAGGAAAACCACAGGAAGGTCAAGTACGTTAAGTGCAACGCTGGCCGAGGTGATGCAAGTTGTACAAATCTTACATGATGTCAGAGCACAAAAAAAGAAGCATGGAAATGAGCACGTACCACATCAGCATCTGCGGTGATGTCCCGTAGCATTTCCTGATGGATGGCGTACAGCTTCGCGGCTATAGCCATCGACTGGCGCTCTTGCGCAAGCAAGGCCGACCGCATCTGGTCGAGACGCCCTGCAGCGCGAGCTGTTGGGGTTCTTTGCACACCTTCGATTCTCTTGGTCAAGTCCAATCGCTTTTTCCCCGTGGCGCTCTTCTCTTCGAGGAGCCTATCTACCTTCGACTTGAGGTGATGTTGATCGAGCTTGTAGTCGAGAGTGTGCTCGGTGAGGCTGTCTTTTATCTTACCCCGGAAGCCGATGCGCAGAGGCTTCAGGCGAGCTCCTGCAAAACCTTCCACGAGATTATCCACCGCCACGTTGGTATACGCACAGACAAGGATCGGGTGATGCACTTCAAAGTGAGCCTAAAGTATTTTTAAGATTCACAGACACAAGGCCGTCAGTTGGTGCAAACTTACCTTGAGTACTTTGACAGCCTCAACGATAGTTTTCGTCTTCCCGGTCCCTGGAGGCTGCAGACAGTAAATCAAATCTCATCGGATATTTCGGGGCGATGGACTTACACCTTGAACAAGGGAAACACGTTCCCCGATCATCATCGCTACGGCGCGAATCTGAGTTGCATTCAAACGATCCAATACGGGGTCACCGTCCATCTCGATCGGGTTTGGTCGTGCATATCGCCGCGCCCAGCTTTGGATCCTCATGTCGTCCTTAAATGCACCGCCGGGTTCATGATCGTCTCGACTTTGGTGTTCTAATGTTTCATGGGAAACATATTCAACTTCGTCCGGGGCTTGCAAGGGCTGGTGCAGAGAGGTGGACGCTGGAGAAAACGAGCGAAGAAGCACATCACGGAGGTAGGTGCCTTGCATGACGAACTGCCTGTCAGGTGTCTGACTGGCTTCCAATACTGCGGGGTCATGGTTGAAATGCAAAATCGCAGTACGCATCCGTTCGAAAATGATGTTGGACCGCCCAACATCAAGACGCCACATGCCGTCATCGATATCAAATTTGTGGTCAAATACGATACGAAGCTGGGTAGCATTGCTCGCCATCACGGTGCCGCGTAAAGGCACCTCTTGTAGGGGGTCAAGCCGTGACAATAGGACCTGAGTCCCATTTCTGGTGCAGAAAAAATGAGTATGACTCTTGGATCGTCAGGGACAGCCATTTACTCGAACCTGTGGTCGGGCAAAATTATGCCCGGACCTAGAGAGAAACATGCGATTGGATTGCGAAACTGCGGTGCCTCTATCCAAAACGCGTAGAGATCCGTGATGGTGTAGCCTCCCTCGCGTAAGCGAGACAGCGACCAACTCGACAGACGATAGCGAAGCACTGACTCGTCCTCCGCTTGTTCGGCGTTTAATAAGGGTAAAAAACTGTGACAGTTCAGTGGCACCAAACTAGTGTTTATATATAAGAAACGAACTCACCGCTCACGGTAATTCTGTATTTCCTCGTATAGTGACTCGCCTGGCTGGACTTCGGTACACGAAGGAACGACGCGTTTCATGTATGCTCGAGCGCCATCTCGCTTTCCTAGCGAGTCGTTCCGGTGGTTATGGCGCGATGTAGCTCGCAGTCGCCAGTCAAAGCGAGTGGAGGGGGCGAGAGGCGAATTTTCAGAGAAGTAAACGTCCGTTGGGAGTTCGTATTGGGATGGTTTGCAGTGTGCAGCAGCAGCAGCAGCAGCATGGCTGGTGGCCGAGGAAGCAAAACTCTGAGCACTGCGTGAAGGAGGACGCGAATCGTACACAGTAGGCTTGGCTTGGCTGGATAGACTTCTGAAGTAGTTTCGAATGCCAATGAAGGTCGAATTCCGATGCAAAGCATCTGCTAGAGGACGTGTCCCGCGCGAAGTGATGGGTAAAGAACATGCATTGTGCATAGAACTATACGGAATAGTGAAATAAAAATATTGGTCTAGGCCGTCGACGGGGTAATGGTAGGGGCAAGTGCTACCAAAGTGCCACCGCTGAGTTCGCAATATAGGTAACACAGCCATATTTTACAAACCCCTGTTCGCGTGTGGCAGGTATCATACCAAATAATACATGAGGCGGAGGCGTGGGCTGGGCCGGCAATTATGCAACAGACACCTCTTCCAACTCTTTAGAAGACAAAAACTAGGATTACAAAGGCAGCGCAAATGCTCTGGGGTACTACCTACAACCCAAAAACACGACCAGACTAATCATCCCAACTCAATCGTCTAGAGGTTCGACAAAAGCAAAAGAGCACCCCCACCCAGAAGAGTGGCAACGGCCACAGCCAACACTGCTTCCGAAGCGTTGAGTTTAACTTCAAAGGGACCATCCCAAGCCGGCGGGGTAGTTAAGGTGACAAGGGACGTCGGGACGATGACATTGACGCCCGAACATGCCGTCGCGTAAGCTTTCACGGTTGCATGAACGCGGATGAAAGAGGAATACCAACAGTTGCGAGCTTACCTGTGAGTGCAGTAGCAGAACCAGCCCGGGGATCTGTACTCGTGGTGAACTTGGCGACAAGATCGTTGAACATACACTGTTGGCAACTGGTGATTGCAGTGACGGTAGTTGTATTGCAAAGACAGTGATCATTAGTGCCACAGCTCTGAAGTAGGTGCGTGTCATTACGGCATGGACTCGGGAATGGGTGCTCACGCTGATCATGGCGTTCGCATAGTTGCACTGGGTTTGGCACTAAGTTGGTGACTCAATGATCTGACAAAATACATACTACTGATATTTGGCACTCACGTCGGTTAGAAGATATGTGTCAGTGACCTTGAGGAAATCGCGAGCAGACACGTTGCCAAGGGTGCCGCCAACGTCGATAGTCAACGCCAGTGCTAGGAGGTAAATCAACACCAGGCCGGTGTCAGGCGGGAGAAATTGACCTTGACTAGCAAGCAAAGGGAACGAGAGAAGGCAGACGATCAAGCACATGCTAGCTGGCCGTGAATATCCGTGACAAAGAAAGGGAAGAAAAGAGCGTGGTGGTTAGGGAAAGAAGAAAGGCTCCCATTGTTGTCCTCGTCGTATCACCCCGGGTCCGGCCATTATCACTATCGCGGAAGGGACCCCAGCGGCGAGTTCACGGGGTCCATGTGGGGAACGTGTCACGTGTTACGTGTCCGCGCGATTTGTTGATGTTGATGGGGGCTCATATTGCTCACCCGAACCACCATTATCCCAGTTATCGTCGTTGGCCACAGCACGAACACGATGACAACGGCTATATACTCTGGCTCCCTCCAGCCCAAGAAAAAAGCAGAGCTCAAGGAGATAGCCTCTGCTCTCCACATCAGAGAAGCTGGAACGAAGGAAGAACTCCAACAGCGAATCCGAAAACATCTTGATGATAATCAGGTGTCGCTTGAGGATGATCCCGTCTTCGCGGGTCTCTTTAGACGGAAGAAGGCTGTACAGCAATCCAACCATGTGTGCGTCTCCCCGTGTTCACTGCCATCGCTGAACTCATTCCCCCACAGAAATTCCGCTGCATCCCCTGCCTCGGAATCGGCGGAGGAGATATCAGAGAAGAAGCATACTAGCCCATCTTCCACTCGTGCTACACGTCGGAACGCTCCCCCCGTCGCCACCCCCGTGCCAGAGGCTCGAGAGGTGTCGATGATGCTCAAGAACGTTCCTATCTCGCCATCCGAGGAGGAAGAGACCCCCAGTGCGCCTCCCGCACCCACCCCGTTGAAGGAGCGTAGTATCTTGTTCACGTCTACCCCACGCAGCATTTTGCGCAACATCCCAAAACCATCCCTTGAGCTTGCAGACTCCACATTCAAAACGCTTCAGACGGGTGCGAAACAGCATGCTCGCGTGTATCTGCTAGCTTCCAGATCTGTATGTCAATTTTGATCCCATTTTGGCACCACTAAGTCCTGTTCATGCTAGACACTATCGAATTCCCTCCATATCTCGCTCCTCACAGCCTTGTTCGAGCTACTTTACGTTTTGTATCAAGTCATTCCGTGGAACTTTCTGCAGGTATGGACCCTCCCCTCTGCTTTCGTTTCGGGAGTTGATTTCACATTAGGTCCATTTCCCGCGAGTCATTGACACTGGCGACTGGCAACTCACCGTTCCCTATCCCCCCCTCGCAACCTTCCAGTCCTCTGCGTTTTGGAGTGTTCTTCTCCACTGGTCAATCCCTACTCTGATTATCCCTGCTCTTCTCGGCTCCGTCATTTCATTTCACCCTGCAAACGCCACTTCCGCGCGCGTTCTCCGAGTGCTTCCTCTCGACCCTCTCACGGCATCCATCTCGCGTTTGGCTGCTCACTACGGGTACCCGTACAAAGCTCTCAATGCTACAATCGAAGGCATAGATGTTATTGGACCTCAATGGCGCATCCTCAATGCCGCCGTTGGCGTTGCCTTTGCCTTTGCAGAAGCTATCTTTGCCGCACCGAGCGCGTTTGCAGACTCTCGTGCACGTCAAAGAGGAGGGACTCCCCGACGAACTGTGGCAATCGAAGAGTGACTTGCCGCTTAATATTCCCCTCCAAACGGTCTGTGAGCGTTATGTCGTATGTCCTTGATCCAAACGTTATGATTTTGCGGTTGTTCGAGAAGATCTAAGCCAGTCTTGGTTCTGTCTATGTTTTCTTACATGCTATCTGTTTGTTTATTGTTCCCTATTTTTTTCATTTCTCTCTGTTGTATATTTATGACTGGATGAATTACCGTACGAGTTAATTACGTCGGCTATTGATATGTTGTTTTTACCTTCATGTCCCTAAGTACTTCAGGAAATTAAACGATACCCCGTCGTCGTCACTGCAGCTTGTCGGTGCATAGGAAACTCCGGATCACTTGGCGCCGATCTCAGTCGGCTTTGGCCGGCGGAGTTTTGTCTCGATTTCAAACCTTAATCTTGTTTTCCAAGCCATACATCCACACAAACCGCTTGTGCGTTCACAACAGATTCCTCCCCATCAACATGGTACGTCCGCATCGTTGCCCACCGCTCCCGACGACGACACTCACTCGGTTTTCAGGATTCGTCAAAAGCACCCGTCAAGCTTGCCAAAGTGATCAAGGTTCTTTTCTAATTCCCATCCTTTGTGCGATCGACCCGTTGTCGCTGACCGGGCCCCTCTCCCTGCTAGGTTCTCGGACGAACTGGGTCCCGAGGTGGTGTTACCCAAGTGCGCGTCGAGTTCATGGACGACACGACGCGGACGATCATCCGAAACGTCAAGGGCCCCGTTCGGGAAGAAGACATTCTCGCATTGTTGGAGAGCGAGCGCGAAGCTCGGTAAGTGCTTCTCCTGGTCCTTGGGCGCGTTGCTCAAGCAAGGTTTGACAGTCGCTTGCGGTAAAATACGAGGTGCCACCCGTGACCTTGCACGTCGTTCTGTACACGGGCCCTGGTTTAAAACGTTGTCGTGTTTGTTGGCATCGCTTCTGTACATTTCTGTTTATACTACATGCGCGCAGCGACTCTCGGAGCAATTTGCATACATCTCTCCATGCATACCTTGGCCTGCTACTTTCCGGTCGGTGATAGTGAACGCCATCAAACAAGATATACCACCCCGGGGTGATCATGCCAAGAGCTGCTCGTTAGAAACATGTCGATAAGTACATTGCAATGCACACCGCTTCGGGAACTGTAACAACCATGATATCAAACAGCTGAAGCAAGAGAAAGAGAATGGGACAGAATGAAAGGAGATATGAATAAGAAGACCAAAGAGAGAGTACGTCGGCAGTACGGAGAACGAAGCTTTAAAGATGATCAGACTAGAAACAGTCAATTTAAAACATTACTGCCAATAGCCCTGTTGTTGCCGTGCCTGATACTGGTAAAAGTTGGCATCCGAGTTGCCCTGCGGATACCCCACATGGCCTTGTGGGCCTTGCGCGGCCTGTTGTCCTTGTTGCGCCTGTTGTCCGCCAGCGCCAGCGCTCGAGCCAAAGCGGTTGCCCCCATAGAAACCACCTTGGGTGTGTGCTTGCTGGACACCGCGTCCCGACTGGGGTTGGCTGTGTCCTTGGCCAACGCCAACGCCTGCAGAACCGTCCTTCACGCCGACGCTTTGAGAGTAGGCTTTGTATGCCGTCTCGGGAGACGTACCACCCCCGCGTTGGGCGAGCGAAGGGCCCGACGCGGCCGCGTTACCCTGACCGAGACCCATGAAACTTTGGATAGCTTGTCCACCGTACAGCTGTGGGTGCTTGCTGTACTCGCTCGAAGCGAGGTTGTTCACTCCTTGTGCGTGATTGTGTTGTGGAGCATGGTGCTGATATCCGAGATCATCGTAGGCCGAGGCTGGGAGCTGGTGTTGTTGATTGTAGAGCCCACGACCATAATGGTCCGACTGAGATTGCACCGAGCCGGGACCTTGCTTGCCTCCAGGAGAGGGTGCAGCACCCTGGGCAGGAGGGCCAGGCTGGAACATGGTGGGATACTTGACGAATTGCTGAGGAACACCGTAGCCTGAATTGTACGGGGTACCGTAGTACTGATTTTGCGGGTAGGGGTAGTAGTAGGGGACGGGAGGAGGGTAGCTTTGCTGAGGGCCTTGGCCACCGGATGGTTGCGGTTGTGCGCCAACCTGGGGAGGTAGTTGCGAAGACTGGGCGTTTGAAGGTGGGAGGACAGTGTTTCCTGGGTGTTGTTGGGAAGAAGGAAGAGCTTTAACATCATCGTGACCGAGAACATTGCGACTCCCTCCAAAGGCGGGTGATTGACCGTACGAGTCATAGAAGCCCTAGGTCACCTCAGTCACGCATTTACACAACAAACGAGAACACATACACGCTGGTTGTCACCATACCCATAGTCATTGCTAGCGAACGCACCCAAATGCGATGCCTGAGAAGGATGCTGTTGGCCGATTTGACCAAATATGTTGTAGTCCTGGCCCTGTCCGGCGGGTGGGGTGGGGGTATGGAAATAAGGCGCTTCCGCTTGCCGGAAGTACGCCGAGTGAGCGGCAGAGGCTTGGGGTGCTGCGTGTTGAGATTGCTGGGTGGGGTTTTGGGTGGCATCGAGATGGGTGGGAAGGCCATGGTGGGTATATTGGTGAGTCGGTACTTGATGCTGCGTCAGGACCGCTTGTTGCTGGTGCTGAGAGAGGGACGGATGGATGGAGGCCTGAGGCTGTTGTTGAGAGAAGGCAGGGGAGGTCGAAATTATCGGCTGGCTGACAGAGGGCGGAAGCGAGGAGATGGCGGATGTGAGGGAGGGTTGGGATTGAGGAATGGAAGCAGGTACGGGAGCGGAGGCTGGAGGAGGTGCGGGCGCAGGGTGTGCGACCTGCTGTTGAGGTGCAAGTTGAGATGGTGCTGTGGTAGATTGGACTGGGGAGCTGGCCACGGGTGACTCTTGGGCGGGTGCATGCGCGTGAGGTAATGGTTGAATAAGCTGTTGGGGCGACTGCTTTGCCTTGACTGAAGCCGGTTCTGAAGCTGGCGCAGGTTCAGTCCTGGCGATACTGATCAGCCAAAACATCAATCAAGGTCAACGACAGACTCACGGGGATGGCTCAATGATATCACCACCGAGGCTCAAACTACCGAATTGCATGCCAACTTTCTCGAGACCCAGGTTGAAACCCGAGGTGGGCATGACGACAGCCTGGTCGGTTGCCTTGTACCTGTTCACACTACGGTGTGAAGCGGCAGACGACCGTGGAGGAACTGGGGACTTTGATGGTGCTGGGGCAGCAACCGGTTCTTCTGCTGGTTGTTGAGGAACTGGGACTGGTTCGGAAGGCACACTTGCAGGAATCTCAGGTAGAGGTTCTTCCTCAGACAGAGAGGCGGGAGTTTCATCCTGGACATCTTCTTCAGTCTGCACCGGGGACGACCAAGCATCTTCGGGAGGAGGTTTAACCTGTGGCTCGTCATCCCAAGTAGGAGGCTGTACGGTTATTGGATCCTCCCAACCGTCACCTATTGGGTCCGAATCGCCATTGGTGAGTGGTGCCGGGGAGGGTTCAGCTTGTTCAGGCGCCGAAGGAGGGACGCGAGGAGCTACTGGAGGTGGTGGTACAACGGCAGGTTTTTCTTGTGGTCTGTTCAACATGTATGAGGAGGGGAAAGGCGGGTAGAGAAGAACGGAAATTTCAGACCGTGCGATTTGAGCCCAAGAAAGTTTCGACGTTGCTGGCAGCTTCGTGGGCCTTTGGACAGCCGATATTGGTTGGGATGACGTGGGAGGAGCGGATGCGGAGTGGTCTTGCGCACCCCAAGGGCTGGCACCCCACGAGGAGGGGGTGGACCAAGACTGGGCAGGGATGGAGGGATCTGACGCAGGAAGCCCCGCGGTGTGATTTGGGTCGGAGGGAGAGTCGTTGGGTGCTGAGGGGATGCCATCTGACGAGTCATGTTTGTCGAGTTGGGCTGGGTCGGAAAAGTCCTCGACGGGTTGCCTATCCGCAGAATCCGGGGCGGGTGAGGAGGTTTTGCCGGGATGTAGGGAGCGTGAAGCATGGCCGTTGACCGGCCCAGCTCGTGGTGAGCCGCGACCGCGGGCACCTCTTGTTGGACCACCACGACCACGACCACGACCACCGCGGCCGCCGTGCGAGTCGGTGCGATCGCGGGAGGTAGGATGGTCCTTTGGGCTCGGGGTGGGAGGTTTTTTGTCTTTCTTGGTTTTCACGGAACCCCACTGCTGTGCATGACCTATGATAGCGGGGGATTGAGACGAGGGGAAAAAAAGAAGGGAAAGCAAGACCTTCGCTGATTCTATGGGCTGCGAGCTGGACGTCGCCGCCGACCTCGAGGAGGAGGGACTGGATGTCTGGGGACAAGGGTGAGCGGGAGGGGTGGTCGGAGGACGAGGACATGCCTTCGACGGAGTAGCCGGGAAAGAATTCCTGCAATTGTTGTACCTGGGGACGATGCTTGGACTCGCCCGCTGGCTGGTCTGGCTGCTGGAATCGAAAGGCTGCGGATTTGTACGAGGACATGTTGGTGGACAACGCTGGCGGGAAGACGCACTCGTCAAGTGGAGTTTCAATCCCTGACGCGACCCCCCACGAAAATGGAATAACCCCCCCGTCCACCACCTCCCCACCACCATGCAGCCCGACGCCGACGACGGCGAGCTCGCCGCCCTCGACCCCTTCACCATCCCCATCGACGGCAGCGAGCCCGACGATATCGCCCGCGCACTCGCCGACCTCGCCCAGCTGCGCGCGAGTGTGCAGAACAACCTCCGTCTCCGGCCCATACGCTCCTTCTCCGCCCTCCCAAAGCTCGCGTCTGCCCCCCCCCCCCCCCCCCCCCCCCCCCCCCCCCGCCGCCCCCCCCCCCCCGCCCCCCCGCGC